>PVKH010039407.1:0-11191 GCA_004027955.1 Chaetophractus vellerosus | reverse complement strand
TTTTTTGTGTCCATTCACTGAGCAATTCTCTCTGTCTGCTTCCTGCCCTCTCTTCTCATCCTTCTCCTCCTGTCTTCACTGGGATTCTATCCTGGGAAACTCCGATGTGGGAGAGAAGTGTCCTACCACCTGCACCACCTTTAATTCCTGTTTTTTCGGCATGTCTTGGCTCTCCCTTGTGTCACTCTCCTGTTATGTCATCATCTTGCTGCGTGGTTCAGCAGGGCCTGAGGGCACTCCGGCTCGTGGGGCCTGGCAGCGCACCTGCTTGCAGGGCCTGGTGGCCCACACATCTTCTATATTTTCTTTATTTTTACCGGGAGATCTCGGGGATTGAACCCAGGTCCCTCCATATGGGACACAGATGCTGAACCATTTGAGCTACATCTGCCCCCATCTCATTGTATTTTGTGTATAATTCAGGGATTATTCCACATATAATTGTTTAAGATCACATTATGAGCATAACAAAGGGTCTTTACCCTAGTGCTCAGATATTACAAAGCTCAGCTGTGTTCCAAATATCTCTTTGCTCCATCAGTAAAGTCTTCTCATTCTTTCAGTTCAGGCTGATGGGTGGACACCTCAATGCCTTAATTCATTGTTTGGAACAGGCTATGAAATAATCCTCTTACCAGCCTATGTATTCTCTGCCTTTTGTTCATGTGCCTACTTCTGGTCTATAGAGTGGGAAGCCTGTGCAGTATAGTTCCAACTAGAAGAGGGATGTTGGGTCTCAAGAGTCCTATTTGGTATATTTCACCCTTTGACTTCTATCCACTCACACCATTCATTTCTTAAAGTTTTGTTTTTGATGATCTAAACTTAGAGTAAGGAATGGTAGAAGAGTTATTAGCTTCTCTTTTGGGAGACTATCTGAGGAGTATGGTTATGTTTCTTACTTACACTTCCTTGAGAAACAGCATGTGCTAGCTAATGTTCTTGTTTAAAATATAATATACAAAGGATAAAAGATGATTATGAACTGCTCAGGATAATCTGGCCAGAAAAATGTTTTGATTTCCTATGCTGCCAAATTTGTCTATGTGAGATAAAGTACTTGAGCCAATTAAAAAACAAGTCTCCAATGTCTGGGGAAAGAGACCAGCAAGAGAAATTTTCTTTGTTCTAATGGTCCAGAGCTAAGGGAAAGGGCATATTCAGAAATGGTTGAGCTTCAGCCAGGTGTGGAAGGCACTTCTTGAAAAGATCCAAATCAAAGGATAAGAAAAGCAACTGCTAATGGGGTCCAAGCAATAGTCAAGTCTTGGTTCTAGAAGGGTCATTGTCATACCTGTTGCAGGCTGAAACCTGAGGAATTTTTTTTTAGTTTCTGGGCTCTTAGATCATATATAATAAAATAACTTGGCTTAAGCAATGGGAGTTTATTTGAGGCTAGGAGATGTCCAAGCATCATTTAGCTTTTTTTCCCCATTTTTTTCTCACTGTACCCAATAAATAAGTTTATTTGGGCCTCCTTTTAAAAGGATGTTTAATTTGGTTGGGCCATGTAGGAGATTTGAAATAGGGAGAATTGAAATAGACTATATGTAAATGGCTAAACATTATTCTGAACTGCCTTTATTCCTGTAAATTTATCTCTAGATATGCTAGCATCTTATGTGATTCTACAATCATGCATAAAATTTATTGCATTCACCTTGTCCATAGAAGGAACTCAAAATCACATCAAGCCACTGTATTCAGTGGTTGTGATGTCATAGAGACCCTTTAAGGGTGTTCATTCTCATCACATACAATCTCCAGGTGAAGCTAATTCCTCTTCTACACCCATCATTCTTCCATCTACATATTATTCACCATTTCAGAACCTATGAACAAAATGGTATCCACAGCCACCAGTAACAAACTCTATACAGAGTAGTGGAAAAAGAAAAGATTAAGCTAGCAATGACAATATTCATTATTTTTGTGTTTAAGAGTAAAAGGAAAGGAGAGCAGTATCTTCCATGGCCAAACATTCTGCACTTCTTCTGTCTTCAGACAACACCTCTGCTGAATAGAACTTTTACTCCAGGAAATGTGATCTTCATTCCTGTGGGGTATGAGCCCTTGACAGTCCTGCCAATATGGAATTGGATATGGTGATGTCAAGAACTGCCCAGGAAGCCTCCAGTTTCCAGGGATATATCCATACTCCTTGCAGGTACAGAATATAGTAAAAGTCAATTACCCCTTTATATTTGGTATTAACAATTTGTCCAACTCTGTGACTCTTTCCCAAAGGTTCAAGCAGTAGCCTGAGAAGGTAGAAATGTCTGCATGGCAGTCTCAGCTTCAATTCAGTCTAAGCATTACTGTGCACCAGAAGGATGCATAATTCTCTTGGGTACTAAAATCTATGGACCAGCAGTGTTCAGTTACTGGGGTGAAATTACAGAATTTGAAAGTGATTGATTCTCAGAGTTATATAATCGACTATGGAAGAAATCACCACATATGGATCACTGGTTCAGGTCATGTGACTTTAAAGTTACCCAGCAACTCACAGGTTGATATCTTCTAGCTGTAACTGTAGCAAAATTTTAAATAGAGCTCTCTATCATTCAGTAATGTGAGCTATTTTATTAGGCTACCTAATAATTCTAGTGACCCCAAGGGCATCAGTCCATTGCCCCCCTACTTTTATTGTGAAATGAATTTCTTTGATGAGAGGCAATGCTGTGTCTTCAAAGCACTTAACTAATTCATAGATGAGAGTGTTGGCAGAAGCATGGTGGGTGGGGAAACAAGTTCAAGATAATCTATTCCAGAGACAGGGTAGGGTGGAGGTATGCTGTGTCTCCTATATTGGAAGAAGTTTAATATAGCTCATGTGCCTACCACAAGATATCTGCTGATCCCCTCAAATTTGGGTGCCAAATTGGAGTGGTGGCTATGGATCGCTCTTCACAATTGGGAAATTGTACTTTTAAGTGTTGTGGTATTCAAGTTAGAAAGGGGAGGCGACCATGTAAATCTGTTTCTTGCAATATCAATTTTTTACCCTTAATTAGGTTCTAGTTTTGTCTATTGTTTTTCCATTTTTTGAGGGAGGGAAGAGTGGGGATTGCATTCATCAAATTAAATAACAAATGAACTTTTCACATCTCTAGGAAACCATTCATGTTTTTTGAGTAAATACCATTTTTCTGGTTTCTAGTTCTGAATTTCAGAGACCAAGCACATTCCTTGAGTTGTCAAAAAAATTGGCTTTCAGAGAGTAATTTTTGTGGGTGAGAAGTGATGGAAATCAGATTATAGGACTCAACATTGGAATGAAGAAATAAAGATATGGGTGGGTATGAGTATCTTTGGGGAAGTCTAGCAGAGGAAAGCAGACTCAGATGAAGGCCCTTAAAAATGAGAACCAAATGATCAGTCTGAAGGCAGGGACCAAAGAGCTGGAAAAGAAAGGATGGATTGGGAATCATGACTTCTAGGCTCCCTTTTGTGGTTACCAACATAACCTTGGGCAATTCATTGTCACTCTGACTCAGTTGCTCGTTTAAAAATGAGGCAGTTGAGTTACAGGATGGTTAAGGGCCTTCTCATCTCTCTCTGTAAAACAGTAGAATATAAATTAATATCTCAAAATATGTAGAAAATACCATATAAGAGTAATTGCCACTGGTTTGGTCCCATACAAGTTATCTGTGTAGTTTGGAGGGAGGGGGAAGTTATTGTTCTAGTTTAAGATCACATGTCCTTGATGACCCCTGCATTCTGGCTCATTAGATTAAAGTGTAAAAATAGCTATGAAAAATATCTCCTTGGCTCAGAAGGTATATAATTGGTGGCCTTCTGCAAAACCTTAGCTAACATCCCACACAAAAAAATGTCCTATTGTTGCCAGCCTTGCAAAAGCAACACCGTGCGGCCGAACAAAATACGTTCTGTTCTGTGTCATGCATCATCAACAAAATTGCCACTTAAGCCCTGATTTCAGAATCTTTATTGTTGATTCTAATTTATGAAGCAAACTTCAGAACACAGCTTGATTTTTTTCTGATGCCAAGATGAGCTGGCATTTGGTAAAAATCTTATTCCGATTTGTAAACGGATTATATATGAGGTTAAAGCTATCAGGGTTATTTAAATATGAAATGCCAATGTCCTGCAAAAATTCATAGATTTGTCGTTCTAGCTACAGAACTTTTTGAAATGGGGTTTATGTGGAGAATGAATAGGGTTTGGGAGGTTAAGTCTGCAGAATTTTTTTATTAGATTAACAGAATCCTTTGACATGTTTGAATAAATGCATAAGCAAAGTTGAAACATCTGAGTGTATATTTTACAGACTCATTGCTCACAGTATAAGGCTCCTATAGGGTTAGGATCTACTTATTGTCTGGAAGACAAAAAAAACACATTAAATTAAACTGACTGACATTACCCTGTGCCCTGGTATTTTGTTGAGAGAAAGCGGAAACCTAAGATTTGTGATAACAGAAGGAGGTGGTTGACACAACTGCTAATCTTGCAGTTGTTCAGGGAAACTGTCAATTTCCTAATCCTCAGAACATATAGATATGCTACCTTGTATAGCAAAAGGGACTTTGCAGATGTGATTAAGGATTTTAAAATTTATCCTGGATTATCTGGATGGGCCCAATGTAATAGCAAGGACCTTTAAAAGTGGCAGGCAGGAGGGTCAGAGTCAGGATATTTGACAACAGAAGACAGAGGAGAGAAAAAGAGAGAGAGGGAGGGAGATAGAGAGAGAGATGTGAAGATGCTACATGCTGACTCTGAAGATGGAAAAACTGGCCATTAAGCCAAGGAATGCAGTTGCCCTCTAGAAGCTGGAAAAGACAAAGAAATGGATTTTCTCTTAAAGTTTCCTGATGACAACTTGATTTTAGGACTCCGGACTTCGAGAACTATAACATAGTAAATATATACGGCTTTAAGCCACTAAGTTTGTGGTAATTTGTTATAGGAGCAATAGCAAACTAATAGAATACTGAGATGACTGTATGAGATGCCCTGAAAAGAGAAAAATTTTTATGGGAATGGACACTATAGAGCTAAACAATTATTGAATGTCAAATGAAGGAATAATGGTGATGAAAGGATTAATTAAAAAGCTAGAGAAATCCCTGAGCCTATTTTCTCTAAAGTAGCACAGGTGAAGTATTGGATGCTTTGTTTGTTTTACATTTTCCTTCTAATTCCTGAGAGAGCAGTTGTTTGCTTCAGGAATCACTCAAGTGTATACTACAATTAGAAGAATTCAAAAGAATGGCTTCCTCAGGGTATAGCTGATGCTTCAGAAGAAAGTATTCCTTGCATGGCTCAGGCATGGAGACTGTAATGATAACTCTCATGACTGTGGCTTCCACACATCAACCTGGACCTATTTCAGAAGAAGCATCAGTCTTAGGGGATGGTTAGAGAAGGCTTTCCTGAGCTAGTGCTAAGTGGAAACTGGAACAATGGATAAGAATGAATCAGGTCCAGTGTGAGGGTCTAGGTAAAAAGGGCATTATAGCAAAGCAATCAAAACTAAAGTTGTAAGACTAAAAGCAAGCAAGTGCATGTATGAGGTCCTGCAAATAAGTACTCTTACTTAATATGGTTTGAGATGTTGGATATTATGATAGAGGTAGAGATGAGTGACCAGAGATAAACCTGGAGAGTAAAACAGGTGATTACATGTGAAGAGCAGCTGGCCTCTGAAGGTTATTATACTTTAGAAGGTTCACTCCTACTAGACTGTAAGTTTCATGGAAGTAAGGGCCGTGTTGATCTTCTTTATCATTGGATTCTTAGTGCATAGTTCAGTCACTGTGCTTCCATAGTACTTTTCTATTGGAAAGTAGTAGAATTCAGTAAAGAAGGGATGAATGAAAGAAGAACGGTAGGGAGAGCTAGAGAAAGGGAGAGAGGGAGGGAGGGAAGGAAAAAAGGAATAATGATATATTCCATCAAGTGAAGCCCTGAAAAAGTAATATGTCTATCAATTATATCAACATGAAACATGTGCTGCCTGTTTTTCTTTTCCCTGTATTTTAAGTATCTAGTTTTATTAATTTCCTTTGTGCAAAGTTCAGTGGATGTAGACAGACTCCCAAGTTACAACCTAGCAAATTCTGTGATACTGACTCTATTTCTCAAAGTTTCTCAGTATTCTGATACAGAGAGCAATGTCTCTGAAAAGAGTGTGGATTTAACTCCTTACTTTTCCTTACCTTGTATCTTAGTTCCCCAGCTGCTAAAACAAATGTCATGCAATGGGTTGGATTAACAGTAGGAATTTATTAGTTCTCAGTTTTGAGTATAGGAGAAGTCCAAAACTAAGCCCTTAGAAAGGAGACGCTTTCTCCCTGAAGACTGTGGCATTCTAGGGCTGACTGCCACTGATCCTTGGTCCTTGGCTTTTCTATCATATGGCAATGCACATGGCAGTATCTTCTCCTTTCCCTTCTGGGTTCTGTTGACACTCAACTTTTACTCTTCCTTGGTGGCTTTCTCTCTGCGGACTTCTCTATGAGGCCTCCAGTAATAGAATTAGGACCCTTTCTGATGCAGTTGGACACACCTTAACAAAAAATAACATGTTTACAATAAATCCACACTCACAGAAATGGATTAAGATTAAGAACATATTTTTCTGCAGTACAAAAATCAATCTGTCACACCTTGTGAAGTTTAAAGATTTTTACTGAAGCTAGTGGCATTAACTGTGATGGGCACAAGAGGACTAAATACTGGACAGGGCCAAGAGATAACTCTGGTAGGTATACATTAGGGTCACTTATGTTCCCATCTGATTTCTCTCCCAGGGAGAAGACAAGGCCAAGTCTGACTCCTGACATGGGAAGCTGCAGAATGTGTGGTTGTCACCAGGACTGGAGCAGATGTGACACTAGTGAGTTTCCCTGTTTGGTGTCTTCTTTGTAGAACTTTGCCTGACACTGACATGTATTAACTGGCTGGTTTTAAATGAATTTCTGTGATACTTGTCCTATCATAATACCTGAGTGAATGAGTGAATGAAACCCTATCCAATATTTCTGAAAATTGTTGAGTAACAGGGATAGTAATGTTCTTAGGTTTCTACTGTACTTTTGATTAATTTAATTTACAGACTTTATCATCATACCTAATATCTTAATTTGAACTATATTGATATGAAATGTCTGGAAAAGACGAGTTTTACACAGACCAAGTATATTAGTGGCTGCTTAGTGTTAGGAGTAGAAATAGGGTATAACTTTAAATGGGCAGAACATTTCCCTTTGAATGATGGAAATGTTCTATGTGATTGTGATTATGTTGCATAAATCTGTAAATACACTAAAAGTCATTGAGTAGTACACTGAAAGCAGATGATTTAATTTTATGTAAATTTTTCCTCATTAAAGCTTCTAAGAAAAAATAATTTTTAAAAAAGCATGAGAAAGACATTTTGCTAGACTGGTAGGTAGGAAGAGATGTGATTCAAATGGTTGAGTGACCGTTTCCATATGGAGGAACCTGGGTTCGATCCCCAGGACATCCCGGTAAAATAAAGAAAAATATAAAAGGTGCGTGGGCACCCAGGCCTCGCCGAACCATGCAGCAAGATGATGACATAACAGGAGAGAGACATGGGGGAGAGCCAAGACAAGACACACTGAAAAACCAGGAACTGAGGTGGTGTAGGTGGCAGAACGCCTCTTTCTCACATTGGAGATTCCCAGGATCGAATCCCAGTAAAGACAGGAGGAGAAGGGTGAGAGGAGAAGGCAGGAAAGAGACACAGAGAATTGGCCAACGAATGGACACAAAAAACCCCAGCAACAATGGAGGGGGAGGGAAAGGGGATTTAAAATAGTCAGGAGGTCAACCCAGAGGTAACACTTAGGCACACCCCAGTAGGACCCCCTAGGCTTCCAATATGGATATCACCCCAAACAGAGGGGGTCCTGAGGGCTCTGGAGACATCCAGGTCCTATAGCAGGGCAGATAGCCCCAGAGTTTGGTGCCTTACCAGTGGGCCCTAATTTGGAATCCTTGCTCCTGAGAATGACAGAGTCTGATCGAAATATGTCTTCACTGCACATGGTCCATCTGTCTCTTCTATTCAAACTTATATGTGATGCCAGAGTTTTAGGTGTACTCCCAGAGAATGGAGACTACAGGTTGTCCAAGTGCCAGCTGGGTCGAGAGGCTTGGTGGACCTGCAACTCCTACTCTACAACTCAATGGACTCACCCAGGACACCTAGTGGGGAGATGATGATGGACGGCAGCTATCCTGGGGAATGGAGAGAGTCTGCAGATGCAGGCAGGATAATCTCTTCCATCCTATCCACGTGATATAAGCCCCCTCTCACTTGGTGGTAGAGGGGACATCACCATCCCAAATTCCTCAAGATTGGGGGAAGAGCTATGGACTAGAGTGGACTTGCTGGTGTCCTGTTACAGACTTTTTGTGATTCACGCAATGGAAGAAATTACAAAATTATGTGGAGCCAGTGGCCACTGGACACTTTGGGGGCAGGGAGAGGGAAGGGCAGATATAATACGGGGGCTTTTTTTGGGACTTGGGAATTATTGCAATGACAGATATAGGCCATTTTATACCATCATATATCATGCAGAACTGTGTGGGAGAGAGTGTGATCTACAGTCTGAACTGTGGTCCATGCTTAGTGGCAAAGCCCCCAAATGTGTATATCTATTGCAGGTGATGTGCCACACTGATGAAGGACGTATATGTGGGAGGTTGTGGGAGGTGTGGGAGGTGGGGCATATGGGTACCCCTAAAATTTTTGTGTAACATTTATGTAATCGATGTATCCTAAAAAAAATTAATTAAAAAAAATTTAAGAAAAAGCATGAGAAAGACATTTTGCTAGACTGGTAGGTGGGAAGAGATAGTTGGAGAAACCTTGAGAGAATTGATGTCATCAGAGAAATTTTTTTCAGGACAGTTCTTTATGGTAGAGATACCAGGAAAGGGTATTTCAGGCAAAGGAGAGAACATATACAAGAGTATAAAAGAGATGAAACAATTGTGGGAAGATGATGGAGTAGGAAACTCCAGGAATCAATGCCTCCACCAAAACAACTATTAAAATGGCAGAAACTGGGCCTGGCTAGATAGCTCAGTGGATAAAGAGCTCGCTGGGGTACCACATGGGAGGCCCCGGGTTCGGTTCCCGGGGACCTCTCCGAGCGGGCAGACGGCCTTGAGAAAGGCAAGCCGCCGTGGGCGGGGCAGAGCCGCCGTGGGCAAGGCAAAAAGCCGCCACGGGCAGGGCGGAGCCCCCACGGGCATGGCAGTCACCCGTGAAAAAAAAGCGGAGCTGCCGCCTGCGAACCGCCGCGGAAGCCAGGCAGCCCGCAAAAAAACATGGAGGACTGCTGCCCGCAAAACATGGAGCAGAGCCGCCCGTGAAAACAGAATGGAGCCACCCTCGAACGGAGCGAGCCGCCGCCACGGAGGGCTGACTCGGTGCGTCGCCGCAAAGATGGGGGGAGACAAGTAGCAGACATAGAAAGACACAGAAGAAAGGACACACAGCAAGAGCAAGCAGAAAGGGGGGGGATATGTAATAAGTAAAAAATAAATCTTTAAAAAAAAAAAATGGCAGAAACTGTCTGAATTAACTACTTTGAAGCTCCAGAATCTAAGGGAACACTGTTCAGCATTCAGAGAGGAGTGGGAGAAAGAGTCTGAAAATTGTAATAAAGACCAGTGAGTTTCACCCTCCCTGCAGTGGCTACCATCCCTCTTCCCCTAGATTCGTGGCGGGCCGCTATGGGGACTGTGGCTCAGGCTTCTGGCACACCTTGCTTGTACCAGGGTGGGACATAAAGAACTAGTCCTCCAAAGTCTGGAGATGTGTGGTCTGAGCCAAGGTCTGTACCTCTGATCAGCTACTTCACATTTCTAGGGGCCTGCTCTGAGGGCAGCCATTTTTCCAACCCCACTGGGGCAAAGGTAGCAGAAGAATCTTAAAGACAGCTACTTTCCTCAAAAGTACAGAGAATAGTTAAAGGGCTCCATTAACCTGGTAAGTGCTGAATTAAGAATATGCAGCTTCAAATACCATAGAAGGAACTCCTAATGCCATTACTGACCCTTTGTCTTTCCCCTCCACAACACAGGGTGGGAGCCAACTTGCACTCCCTGACCCTGTTACAGAGGGAGTATAGTTGTCCTTGTATGCATACTGGGTTGCATATATGTCTGTCAATCTATTCTGTGGAAATCTGATAGTCTGAGTCAGGGAATATATCTCAAGCTTGCCCTCCTAGAGTTTGTCCTGAGGTCAGAAGAAGCCTCTTAAAGACAGCTAAGACATTGTGAGAAACAATTAAGTTAAAATTTCGTGGGGCAAAGGCTTACCTGCATTAAGTTACTCAAAATAGCACCCCAGAGAGGGAGGAGGTCTGTTCCAAAGGGAATAGAAGGGACAGTGCTCTCAAATTCCTGTGGACTATGTACCAGCTGGGCCCTGAGCCTCAGCAGAGTTGCAACACCTACTCTCCAGTTCACTGGACTCATCCAGGACAACTAACAAGGAGGCGAGGATAGACAACCACCTCGCCAAGAGACCAAGAGAGCCTACAACTGCAAGCAAGGGAATCCCATCCATCAGTTATATGAGATCAAAGACCCCTCTCAATTAGAGGTGGAGTGGGCGTCACCATACCAGAATCCTCAGGATTAGGGAATGAACTATGGACTAGAGTGGACTTACTGGTATTCTACTATAGACTTATTGTGATTCTAGCAATGGAAGAAATTACAGCACTGATGTGAAGATAGTGGCCACTGGAGGTGCTGAAGACAGGGAGAGGGAAAAAGAGGTGTAATATGGGGGCATTTTCGGGGCATGGAATTGTCCTGAATGACATTGCAATGACAGATACAGCCCATTATATATCCTGCCGTAACCTACAGAATTGAGTGGGAGAGAGTGTAAACTATAATGTAAACTATAATCCATGCTAAGTGGCAATGCTCCAAAATGTGTTCATCAATTGCAACGAATGTACCACCCTAATGAAAGAAGTTGTTAATGTGGGGAAAAGTGGGAGGTGTAAGGAGTGGGGCATATGAGAATCCCTTACATTTTTTTATGTAAGATTTTATACAATCTAAGTATCTTTTAGAAAAAATAAAAAATAAATTAAAAAAAAATTCCTGTGGGCTGTAAAACGGAAATTCCTGGGGCCTGCAGAAAAAAAAG
>PVKH010039406.1:0-11196 GCA_004027955.1 Chaetophractus vellerosus | reverse complement strand
GGGCCTCCTATGTGGTAAACCAGCGCCCTACCAACTGGACTATACAGCCCGCCCCTCCAAATTTCTTTTAAGTTGCTAAACATATTCTACCTCTTAAACAGGAGGAAATTTTACAGAAAATGTAAAAAGTTAATTCCAAGGGAATTCAAGAACCATGAAAGAAAAAAGGCTGTCCATTTAGAGGTCCAGATCAACTTTAGAGAATTTCAATGGCAAAGAATTGAGCAGAGTTCTATAACCAAGCTCAAGATGATGTTTTTACTGTCTGTGAAGCTAACCATCTAGCCAAGGAGAGTGCAAACGCTGGCTGAAAAGCAGAATAAGCGGAAGGAGGCAACCATTATCAAACCTGAAAACTGAGTGAAAAATGTCATACTACCTGGAGATAACTCCCTACAATGATGCATCCTGAACACCATTAGCCCATTCAAAGGTAAGTAAAAAGCCATGGAATCGACATGGGGCTTGTCATGGTTTGGAGCTATGTATACCCCCAGAAAAACATGTTCTTAAGCTTAATCCATTCCTGTGGGTGTGAACCCAGGACTTTTTGATGAGGTTACTTCAGTTAAGGTGTGGCTTGGGGTGGGTCTTAATCCTATCACTGGAATCCTTTATAAGTGGAATGAAATTCAGACAGAGAGAAGGCCACAGGGAGCAACCAGAAGTTGAAATTCAAGAAACCAGGAAGAGAAGGGAGAGGCCAGAAGAGACCACCATGGGCACTGCCATGCGACAGAGGAGCCAAGGACAAAGGACTGTGGACATCCAGCCCCAGAACACCAGTCCTGGAGAAGTAAGCATCACCTTGATGATACCTTGATTTGGGCTTGCCTTCTCCAGGAGGCCCCGGGAACCAAAACCGGGGCCTCCCATGTGGTAAACCATGTATTTAGTTAGATGCCATGTGTCTTTAAAATATACATTACAGACAAAAAACATCAAGAGCTACACACAGAAACTAAGCAATAGTTCTCTCTAGCAGAAAGAATTAAAAGAAATAGACATGAAAATGACATGTTTTCTTTACCTGGGTTAGTTAAGGGCTACAGGAAGCAAGCAATAGGATGCTACCCCTTCTTATTTAATTCTAATACAACAATGCTACTGTGGCAAGCTGCATCGTAGAAATATGTTTTCAGATTTACTCATGAAGAGCTAATATTGACGCAATCCAAAAGTTTTTGCAGATCAAAATTCAAAAGCCTGTTCAGCATTGTGATTATACTAAAAGCCACTAATTATACACTTTAGATAGATCGTACAATATGTGAATACATCTCAACAAAACTGCAAATAAATAATTGTGCAAGAACAGCCAGAAATAGCAGCTATGTACAGCAGGGGTAACAGAGAGAGATTGAGAGGCGAATTTTCTTGTGTTTTTTTTTTGTTTATTATTATTACTGAAATAATGAAAATGCTCTAATAATGATTGTAGTGATAAATGCACAACTATGTGATTATACCAAATACCACTGACTGTACACTTTATTAACATGTATCAATAAAAATATGACTTGTTAAAAAAAGAAAACCTGTTCAGGACCAGGAATGCTCATAGAAAAACCAACTGACTGCCAATAAAATCTGGCCATTATATTCTTGGAAAACAATGGAAATATAAAGAACAATAGGGGCCGGCTGTATAGCCCAGTGGATAGGGCACCGGTACACCACACCGGAGGCCTGGGATTCGGTTCCTGGGGACCTCTCCAAGCAGGCAGACGGCCTTGAGAAAGGCAAGCTGCCATGGCCGGGGCAAAGCTGCCATGGGCGGGGCAAAGCCGCCATGGGCAAGGCAAAATAAAAAGCCACCATGGGCAGGGCAAGTCACCTGCAAAACACGGAGCTGAGCCGCCCGCGAATCACGGAGCCAAGCAGCCCGCAAAACATGGAGCTGAGCCGCCCACGAAACACGGAGCTGAGCCACCTGCAAAACAGAATGGAGCCACCCATGAGCGGGGCGAGGCGTCTGCGCGGAGGGCTGACTCAGCGCGTCGCCGCAAAAAAAATTGGGAGACAAGCAGCAGCAGAAATAGAAGAACACAGAAAAATGAACACACAGCAAGAGCAAGCAGAAGGGGGGGGGGGTGATATGTAACAAAAAAAGAACAACAATAGAAGAGCCTCCAGAGAGCTGAACAGAGAAAGGAAAGCAAGGAACTGGATAATCATTTCCTGATTGCTTTTATATGTCAGTCATGTTACATATACATATACGTGAAAATGCTAAAACATATTTGCTTTTTATCCTCTAGAGTTCTTGAGGAGCTGTTACTGGCTTACACAGATTTATGCAAAAACTTGAAAGGTGGGTTAACAGAGATAATACACACTTATCCAGGTCTTATTTCCAGTAAACTAGCCTCCAAGATGGCTGTGAACTGAAGAGGATGTTTTAGAAAAGGCCTCTAAACTACTAATATAACCCAGAAAATTAAGATCCTTGTGGAACACATCTCTGAATTTCAGTAACTTCAGAATTTATTAGAACCTCAAATCTGAATAAGTTCTCTTCCAGCTGAAAGCATATTAGAAGAAAAAGTGGGGTTGAGAGAAACAATCACAATAGCCAGAAAGGGAAGTGGTAAATACAAACACATATCCAAAAATATAAACAAACCTAATACCAGAGTCTAGAACCACTCATTTTAAGATAAACAGCCACTATACCTTTGAAGGCCAAGGCTACTTAATATTTTAGGACATACTGAAACTTTCGGATAAACCTATTGAAACCTATGTTCAGTGAAATGCTGTTTCAAAACAGCCAAAAGTCAAGTGCTCATTTTACAATTTTCACTGAAAATAAAAGTCAGCACTTGAAGTGTCAGTAATCTGTCTCACTGCCCTCAAATTTCTAAGGAAATGTGTAGTTCATTCACAGTCAATATTTACATATAATGTTTCTAAAATAAGGAAGGATCTAGGTAATAGTGGAAATAGGTGGTCAAATCAAATACAATCTTTTTTATTCAAAGGTGATAAAATGATGTACAAAATGGCCACACTTCCATTTCCAAATAAACTGTAATACAAATTAGATAGGTGCTAAAAAAAATTTTTTTTTTTCTGTAGAAAGAGAACCTCTTCGCTATGATTAACCAGAGAAAATGATACTGGCATTAAAAATAGGGAACCAGGGGGCCGGCTGTAGCTCAGTTGGTAGGACACCGGTTTACCATATAGGAGGCCCTGGGTTCAGTTCCCAGGGCCTCCTCGAGCAGGCAGACTGCCTTGAGAAGGCAAGCCGCCATGTGGTGAACTGACTCGGCGGGCCGCCGCAGTGGGGAGAGATAAGCAGACACAGAAGAATGCAAAAATGAACACAGCAAGAACAAGCAGAAAGGGGGGGATATGTAATAAAAAAATAAACCTTTAAAAAAAATCTATTAAAAGAAAAAAAAGAACATACTTGAAAGGACAGTTAAACAGCTTACATCAGTTGTCTGTTGTGTAGGGGAAGTGGGTATTCGGAGGAATCAGTTTACTGTATTAGTTACTTTAAAAATAAAAATAAATGTAAGCACCACCACAATCCCTACATAACCCAGCACATCCACCCCAAAAAAAGGAAAAGGAAAAAGAAAAACCTCCATACTAATCCTCTCAAGTCTCAGATTTAGCTTAAATAATTAAGCCCTGACTTCATTTGTAAGTTAGTTACCCTATATACTAACTATAACTAATACTGTACAGGGAAGAGATTAGCACTTTTAAAATATCTGAGACAAAAATTGTGCCAGGTGCTTTACATAATTCCATTGATACTAAAAAGGCTATGGTGCAAATTTTATTCTTTTATCATCATTTTCCAGATGAGAAAAATGAAGTTCAGAGAAGTTATCCAGGGGCACATGCCTACTAAGTTATAATTTCACAGTATATGCAATTATTCCATTTGATTTAAAACTGGGAAGAGGGAAAAGGATGTGGCTCAAGCGACTGAGCTCCTGCCTACCACACAGGAGGTCCCGGGTTTGGTTCCCGGTGCTTCCTGGAGAAGACCAGCAAGCTGGTGCGATGGGCAGGTGCAGCAAGCTGACACAACAAGATGACGCAACAAAAGAGACACAAAGAGGAAAGACAATGAGACACAACAAAGCAGGGAGCTGAGGTGGCTCAAGTGACTGAGCGCCTCTTTCCCACATGAGAGGTTCCCAGGTTCCATTCCTGGTGCCTCCTAAAGAAAAGACGAGCAGACACAGAAAGCACACAACAAATGGACACAGAGAGCGAGCACAAACAACAGGGTAGGGGGCGGGGATGAATAAATAAAATAAATCTTTAAAAAAAAAAAAAAAACAAACCTGGGGAGAGGCCATGGATAAGCTCCCTCTCAATTAGAAGCAAGGTGGGAATAACCATCCCCAAATCCTCAAAATTGGGGAATGAGCAATGGACTACAGTAGATTTATTATTATTCTACTACAGACTTATTATTCTAGCAATGGAAGAACTCTTATCACTGATATAAAGGCAATGGCCACCAGAGGTTCTGAGGGATGGGAGAGGAAAGAATAGGTGTAATATGGGGGCATTTTTGGGACACTGGATTTGTCCTACATGACACTGCAGTGATGGATACAGGCAATAGTATATTTTGTCATAACCTACAAAATTGTGCAGGACAGAGTATAAACTATGATCCATAGTTAGTGGCAATGCTTCAATATATGTTCATCAATTCTAACAAATGTACCACACTAGAGGAATGTTGTTCATGTGGGAAAGTGTAGGAGGGGGAAGGAAAGGAACATATGGGAATCCCTTATATTTTTTATGTAATATTTAATTTTAAAAATTAATTAAACAAAAAACAAAAAACAATAACTGGAGAATTAAGATTACTAAAACTATGGTATACTGTTTAAGCTCTATAAAGACTGTATGAAATGCTCCAGAAGTCAAACCTATGCTTTAGAATGATAATTTTAAAAGATAGGGTGGGGGTGGGGGTGGTGTGATGGATATTGAATTGACATTTCTCTAAATATACAGAAAAGGCCAATAAACTCATGAAGAGATGCTCAACTTCATTAGTCATTAGGGAGATGGCTGAGTGCAATGTGCCAGGGTCCTATTTCCCACAGAAGCTTTGAAAAAGGAGCAAAAACTAGCAGAACCATCTTTCTCAGAGTTCCAGAAAACAGTTAAAAGGGTTGCATTAACTGGTAGGGCAGGAGGAACATGGCAGGCCAGCGATCAAGTCACAGCTGCCTAGGTCAAAAGACCGCTGCTTTGGGAATCGTGGTGGGGCACTCAGGATCAAGAGGAGAAACAGTTCCCTGGGAGAAAGGGGACATTTAAATCCCGTGAACTGGGTTCTTTCTAGGGCCAAGGACACAAGCCCAGGACAAGACATGCGCAGAGGAGACTGGGGAAGACCCCCATGCTTTTACCTTGGACCGTTCTTTAGATGCAACATTAGGCAGGCTAAGCGCTAAAAGAGAACAGTCAACACAAAACCAATCCACAAAGATTGTGAAAGGTGGGGTTGATTTTCATTTTGTTTTGTTATCACCAGGTATTCAAGGAAATATATTGATCAAAACAATAGTTGGATACAAGCTTAAGGAACAGACACTTTAGTAACTAAATTCCAAAGTTAACACATTAAAATGTCCACTGGGCAAGAAATGATTATCAGGCATATAAAGAAACAGGAACTGCGAATATTCTCACTGTCCTGATTTTGTGATAATCAGGGTAGGCTAAACATTCGCTATATTAGAAACCACGCATATGTCCCCAGACCTAGGTTTTCTCCCTAGGTCTGGTTTTTTGAATGCTGGTGATAAACTAAGCCTGATTTATTATATGACCATCCTGTGTAGGAAAAGACTGTAAATTTGGGTATCATTGTTCAACCTTAAGAGAGATAACAGGGGGACGGATATGGCTCAGGTGGTTGGGTGTCTATGTTCCATATGGAGGGACCTGGGTTGGACCCCCAGGACCTCCTGGTAAAAAATTTTAAAAAGAATATAGAAGGCACGTGAGCCACCAGGCCCTGTGCGTGGGTGCACTGCCAAGCCCCACGAGCAGGTGGGCGCCAAGCCCCGCGTGCAGGTGAGCGCCAAGCCCTGCGTGCAGGTGAGCCACCAGGCCCCGTCTACAGGTGTGCTTCCAGGCCCGGTGAGCAGATGAGCCGCCAGACCCCACGAGCCATGCAGCAAATGATGATGTAACAGGAGAGTGACACAAAGGAGAGCCAAGATGAGACACGCTTAAAAACCAGGAACTAAGGTGGCACAGGTGGTAGGACTCCTCTCTCCCGCTTTGGAGGTTCTGAGGATCGAATCCCAGTGAAGAGAGAAGGAGAAGGATGAGAAAAGAGGGCAGGAAATGGACACAGAGTCAGGCAGCAAATGAACACAGCAACGGTAAAAAAGGGGGGGAGGTAAAAATAAATAAAAGAAAAAGATAAATCCTTTTAAAAAGTGTATAGGGGATGAAGATATGGACTACACTTAGTAGTAATACTTTGATGATGGTCTTTCATGATTTGTTAAGAAATGTTTCACAGCAATGCAGGGTATTTGTGTGTGTGTGGGGGGGGTGATGTGTGGGAGCCCTGTACGATGTTATGCATGTTTGTTTTGTAAGATCACAATATTTGCTGAACAATTACGGTTTATGTATGTTCAGGTAGGAATGATATACTTCAAATAAATTGTTTAAAATTAAAAAAAAAATAAATGTATTAAGTTTTCAAAAAAAAAGAAGCAGGAAACTATTTGGCTCATACAAAGCAGCAAGAGAAAGCATTACAAACCATCAACGAGGAAGATGAGATTTTCTACATATCAGAAAGAGTTTGGTAAGTCATAAACTGTCTAATATGAACTAAATACAATGAGTAAACTCAGAGGTAAACTCTAGAGTATAGGTTAGTAGGAGATAGAATGTGGGTTGAGAATTGGAGCTGATGCTTACTGAATATAGAATTTTTTCTTTAAGATTTATTTTTATTTATTTACTCCCCCCCCCTTGCTGCCTGTGCTTGCTGTGTTCATTTGCCTTGCATTTTTCTGTCTGCTTGTCTCCCCCTCCTGCAGCATCCCGCTGAGTCGGCGGCTTGCATTCTCCAGGAGGCCCCAGGAACTGAAACCGGGGCCTCCCATGTGGTAAACCAAAGCCCTACCAATTGAGCCACAGCTGGTTCCCTGTATGTAGAATTTTTAATAAAGTTTATTGTAAAAGTATGGAAATGAATAAAGTTGATGGTAACACATTATAGTGAGTATGTATAACTAACACTGCTGATTCATAAATGTGATTGTAGCTGAAAGGGATAATCTGTGGACGTAAATGTCAATTGAAAGAAAGCTAGAGAATAACCTACGGATTGTATAACTGATTTTGGTGGTGGTTGAAGATTTGTGGTTAATAGTATAAATATAAGAATGTTCTTTTACAAAGAACATTCAACTAATGTAACTTATGGACCATAGTCAACAATAACATAATATTTTTGCAGCAATGGCAAAGAAGATATATCAATTCTAAGTTACAAAAATAGGGGTGGGGAATAAGGGGGTATGGGATTTTTCCTTTTAGATAATGAAAATATTCTAAAGTTGACAACACAACACTGTGATAAAAATGAGAGCCACTAAGTATACACGTCGAATAGATTACACTAATACAGGGTGTTAAAAATCAGTAGTTTGGGGAGAAAATACACCAAATGTAAGCTATTGGTTATAGTTAGTAGTAATACTTTGAGGATGCTCTTTCATAATTTATAACAAATATTTCACAACAATGCAAGGTGTTGGTGGTAGGGTGATGTAGAGAAGCCCTATATGATGATATGCATGTTTGTTCACAACTTTGTTCACAAAAAGGTCACAACTTTTAATATATACTTATTGTTTATGTAGGTTTATGAATGACTGATATACTTGAATAAAATTGTATTAAAAACAATCCTAAATATACTTAAAAGGCTAGAGGAAAATAATCGACAAATAAATGAACAGGTGAATAACTAAAGGAAATCAGAAAAACAATAGCTGAACAAAAAGAGAATTTCAATAAACAGTTAAGCAATAATAAAATGCTGTTTCATAATTTATTACAAACGTTTCGCAACAATGCAAGGTATTTGTGGTGGGGTGATGTGTAGGAGCTCTGTATGGTATTACCCATGTTTTGTAAATTCACAACTTTTACTATGCATTTACTGTTTATGTATGTTCATGTATGAACGAGATACTTCAATAAATTGTTTTTTTTTTAATAAAATAAAGAAATAACTAAAAGGAACAAAACAAATACTGGAGATAAGACCACAATAACCAAAGTAAGAAATTCCTTACAAGGATCAAAAGTAGATTGGTCAACTTCCGGGAAGATGGCAGACTAGTAAGACACAGGAATCTCTTCTCCAAAAAAATAGAGGACAGGCTGAAATAGCCCCAAAAAAGATTTTCTCGGGTTTAGGACAGCAGGTGAAGGCTGCACAGCACTCAGAGGAGAAAGGGACAAAAGAGGGAAATCACACAACAACAGAACCATGAGTAGGAACTAGCTGCTGCTGACACCCTCCACCACAGTGAAGACTCTTTAGAATTCTTGGGCGTCTGGGCCTGCGACTATAGACAAAGGACGCTCCAGGAATCTACCACCCCAGCAAAGGGGAGAGAGAGGAAGACAGCTAAGGCTGACTCAGCTTCTGACCCACAAATTTGGTCTGCTGTGTCCCACCAGCCCTTCCAGGCCAGGTGAGACTACACAGTGGTTTGCCCTGGGAGCCCACAAAGGACTGGAAAAATCCTGGAAAAATCCAACCCTCCCAAACTCACTCTCTTCTTGCCAGGACTAATAGTTGAGGACACCACAGGAAAGGGGAGAGAGAGGGACACAGCATAAGGCTGACTCAGCTTTTGACTCCCAGGTTTGGTCTGCAGTGTCCCAGGAGCCCTTCCAGGCCAGGTAGGGCTGCGCCATTGTTTGCAGTGGAAACTGCAAGGGGCTAAAGATATACAACCCTCCCAATCTCCTTCAGTAGTAGTAACAGGGACTGACTGCTGAGGACTCAGAGGGAAGTGGAAATATTTCCTAGCCAGGGAAAGGGAAGGGGTTGCCAGAGAAGGCTGGAGAACTATCTCAGAGAGTTTGAATTACAAGGGTCCTAGCTTCCAGACAGGAAGCTCTATCACATTGATCTGGTCTGTGTTGCAACAAATACACTCTGACCAGGCACTGAATTGACAGCTGCCAAAGAGCACCATCCCCTGGCAGACCAAGAAAGTGCATGCACACAAGAAAATTAAAAATAAGTATGAGAGGATTTTTCTGGCCACTATAGTCCCCCTGCCCAAGGCCCTAGGAAGCGACTCTATAACCAATTACTGGGTCCAGTGCCCAGTTCTGAGCAAACAGCAGGACAATCCTAACAATCCAGGTCGAGCCAAGAATCAAAGAGCTGTGGTAACTCACAGCCTCCTGCCACTAAATCCCTATAAAAGAGAAAGAGATTGAGCATCTTAGTAAACTACATCCTAACCAGATGCCTAAACACCAGAAAAACACCATACTAAGAAAATAGAAGACATGGCACAAGAAAAAGAATACATCCAATTGCCAGAAGACATGCAGAATTTGAAAGAACTAATCAGCGAGATGAGCACAAATTTCCAAAATCAAATTAATGAGCTGAAAGACAATGTAGTTAAAGAGATAAATGACATCAAGAAGACATTGAGCAAATGCAAAGAAGAATTTGAAATCCTGAAAAGTAACAGAGCTCATGGGAACAAAAGACAGATTAGGTGAAATAAAAAACACATTTGAGGCACACAACAGCAAACTCGAAATGATAGAAGAAAGAATAAGTGATACCAAAGACAGAACAGCTAAAACTGAAGAAAGAACAGAAAGAGAAAAGAATGGGAAAATTGAGCAGGGGCTCAGAGAGTTGAAATACAACACAAAACACAACAACATACATGTCATGGGAACTCCAGAAGGAGAAGAGAAGGGAAAGGGGGCAGAAAGAGTATTTGAGGAAATAATAGCTGAAAATTCCCCAATTCTCATGAAAGAAACGAACTTACATATCGAAAAGCACACTGTACCCCCAATCAGAATAAATCCAAACAGACCTACGCCAAGGCACATACTACTCAGAATGTCAAATGTCAAAGATAAAGAGAAAATTGTCGGGCCGGCTGGATAGCCCAGTGGATAGGGCGCCGGCATACCACATGGGAGGCCCCGGGTTCGGTTCCCGGGGACCTCTCCTAGCGGGCAGACCGCCTTGAGAATGGCAAGCCGCCATGGGCGGGCCAGAGCCGCCACAGGCAGGGCAAAAGCCGCCACGGGCAGGGCAGGTCGCCCGCGAATGGAGCGCAGCCAGCCACCCGCGAACTGAGAGCCGGCCGTGAATGGAAGCAGAAGCCGCCCACAAGCAGGGAAAGCCGCGCCTGCGCAGTGACCAGTCTCGGCAAGCCCCCGCAGCAGGGGGGGAGGGGAGATGTGTAATAAAATAAATAAATCTTTAAAAAAAAAAAAAAAAGAGAGAAAATTGTCAAAGTAGCAAGAGAAAAGCAAACGATCACGTACAAAAGTCATCCAGTAAGACTTAGCACAGATTTCTCTTCAGAAACCATGGAGGCAAGAAGACAGTGGTATGATACAATTAGGAAACTGAAAGAGAAAAAGTGCCAGCCGAGAATTCTTTATCCAGCAAAACTGTCTTTCAAATACAAAGGCGAGTAAAAAATATTCACAAACAGAAATCAAGAGAGTTTGCAAAAAAAGAATCCATCCTTTACAGGAAATATTAAAGGAAGCCTTAGAGCCTGAAAGAAAAAGACAGGAGAAAGAGGCTTGGAAGAGAGTAAAGACAAAAGAATGCAAAAAGGATAACCAAAGAGTAAAAAGACAAAAACAAGATGACATATGAAAACCAAAGAATAAAACAGAGAAAGTAAATAGTGCATTTACAGTAATATCACTGAATGTGAATGGATTAAACACCCCAATCAAAAGATACAGGCTGATAGAATGGATAAAAAAACATGAGCCAGGGGCCGGCCGTATAGCCCAGTGGATAGGGTGCCGGTATACCACACGGGAGGCCCCGGGTTCGGTTCCCGGGGACCTCTCCTTTCGGGCAGACTGCCTTGAGAAGGGCAAGCCGCCCTGGGCGGGCAGAGCCGCCATGGGCAGTGCAGGTCG
>PVKH010039405.1:0-11191 GCA_004027955.1 Chaetophractus vellerosus | reverse complement strand
GGCGGCTTTGCCCCGCTTGTGGGCGGCTTCTGCTTCCATTCACGGCTGGCTCTGCTTCAGTTCGCGGGTGGCTTGCTGCGCTCCGTTCGCGGGCGACCTGCCCTGCCTGTGGCGGCTTTGCCCTGTCCGTGGCAGCTTTTTGTCCTGCCCACAGTGGCTCTGCCCGCCCATGGTGGCTTGCCCTTCTCAAGGTGGTCTGCCCCCTAGGAGAGGCCCCTGGGAACCGAACCCGGGGCCTCCCATGTGGTATACCGGCGCCCTTATCCACTGGGCTATATGGCCGGCCCCACACACTACATTTTCAAGGAGGCAAAAATCACCCTAATACCAATGCCAGGTGAAGATACTACAAGAAAAGAAAATTACAGTCCATTTTCTCTTATGAATATATCTTACTATGTTAAGGTATTTTTGGTTAAGTTTTAAATGCAATCTTATTTATGAACATAGTTTTAAAAATCTATGCAAAATTGAATACATATATTTGAAATATGTGCATTTAAAGTAGTAATTTTTTTGTAATAAGCTTTATTTTTAGAGAAGTTTTTGATTACATTTATGGAAAAATTCCACTGAAAGTATAGGGAATTCCAATAACTCCCCCACCCCCCACATACATAGTTTCCCCTATTTTCAACACCTTACATTAGTGAGGTACATTGGTTACAATTGATGAACTAATATTGAAGCATTGCTACTAACCATGGTCTATAGTTTGCATTATGGTTTACACTTTGTTCTGTGCAGTTTTATAGGCTTGGACAAATGTATAATGCCATGTACCTGTCATTGTGTATTATACAGCAAAATTTCATTGCCTACGTATGCCCTTTGTTTCACCTATTTATCCCCCCCCCTCTTTCTGGCCCCTTTTTGTTAGTTTTTGTTGTAATTAGATTTACAACTTGAATTTTGTCAATAAATGTAGGTTAAAGATCATAATTCTACAGGTATTAGAAAGGACCTAATGGTGCCAAAATAGAAGTTTTAATTCTATCATCAGGACTTGGGTTTTGCATTGTTTTGGTTTGGACTTAGGGTTAAAGAATCCAAAGAAAAGAAGAAAAGGACTGTATGAAAATAAAGATGGTTGAAGACCAGACTTAGAATGTTTCTAAAACTTTTTTCAGAAGTTGATTTCTGATTTAAGTGTATTAGAAATCGTTCGTGTGAAATACTTCTATATCCAAATAGTAGAGAAAAAAAGAGGAAGAAGAGAAATAAATGCATTGAAAGAATTGAAAGATAGCTTAGCAAAATGTAATAAAAGGAAAGGTTACTCAGAAAAATGCATGCAGAGAAGTAAGAGACAGTGGTGTAAAAAAAAAGTAATGAAGTCACAGGGAGACGCCAGAAGAATGTAAACTTTTGAGTCTCAGAAACTTAATATAGTATGGTGAGTAATTTACAAAGAAAAACAATAAAAATGCTTTATATAATGCAAGTTTATGTTTTTTGAATGATTATGGACTAACACCTTAGAAGCGTTCCTGGGTCCAAGAGCTCTGATGCTGTCCTCAGTGTCTCCTCTTGAACCTTGCTTTTATAACCATATATTTCATCCTTGCCTCCTATGTTATTACCCTGGTAATTGTTGAATTTCTCATTATGGAAAGCCAGCCTTTCATAAATATTATATGTGGCTATTATTGGCAGACACAGTGTCAGTTTTTAAAGAAATATGGAAATTCTGTAATTTGAGGTGATTCATTATTTATCTTTTTTCCCAATTTTAATGACTACAACTGTCTCTTATTCATTAAAAATAGAACAACAAAAATATCCATCTAGCTGTTATCCCTTTGATTGATCTGTCCCATTAAGCTAAAGATCCAAGCAGAGCACCTGAATGTACCTTAATTTTTCTTTGTAGAGCACCATCACACTAAAATTATTTGCTCCTGGAAATCATTAATTTTGTTTTATGGATTTAAGGATTTTTTCCCTGGATTGAGTTGGCTGTCTTTCCTTTTCGTTCTCTGCACTCAAGGAATTCTTACTAATAAAGCAGAACTAAGTGACATGTATTAAACATCATTCATTTAACCTTGAAGGAGGGCAGTTACAAGGAAAGCTTGGAGAGTAAACTGAGAATGGTTCTTCCATCTCATTGTAAGAGAGACTGCAGAGTATTTTTTTACTTGCCAACAAATACATAGTTATATGTATATTGTGTATGTGTAGGGGAGCTAAAAGTTCACATAATTGCTCATCATTTAGATGCTGGGAAACTCTAGGACTGACATTGTTCTCTCCTTTTTAACACAGCTCCTGCTTTCTGTGACGTTGCTAATTGGTAGACTTTTAGAATGACCTGTCTACGCCCACTGCATCCAACACACTCCAGAATTAGGGAAGAAAAACTTCTAACGATGTTTGCCAGCGGGCACGTATTTCATATGATTGTAAATAAAGTATACCATTTTAAAGAAGTAATCTTCAGTTCTCACTTTTGCAATCATTCTTAGTTATATATGTATCAAATAAAAGGCAATTGTTTTTCCTCCACAATATCCTTCAAAAGAGAGGACTATTCGTGTCCTCAAGATGTTTCTCATAGACTCTCCTCCAGTCATTTTATTTTGAGCACAATCTTCACATTGGCCTAAACTTCTTTCCAAGCACTAGTTTTTAATGCTTATAGAAGTCACCTTACCAAGTGTAAAAAAGAAAAGGAACAATTTTCCAATAGATTTTGTAAGTAACTAGAGGTACGGTCTCATAATTGGAAGTGTTGCATGTAGCTGTAAACGAGTCTTTTGACAATCACTTAGGGCTAATTGCAGAGAGAAGTCTTTGCCATTGCCACGCTGATGCTGCGGTTTCTGAGAATTTAACCATAGCATAGGACTATCTTCAAAGGAAATGGAACCTGGGTTTCTTAATATGTGTCTTCTCTCCTCGATCTCCTTTTCTAAACAAGGGTAAATCTGGATCTGTGGGACTCAGGGACACCCTTTCCTCTTCCGGTGTTCCTATCCATTAGCATATTTCTAAATTGTCTTCTTTGTATTTCAAAGCAACTTAGAAGTGAATATTATGTACTATAGAAAATATTAGATAACACAGTTAACACCGCTGTAATGATGATGAAGCTAGTGTTGTCAAGGATGCATGTGGAAAGTTTGAATGACAGTGAAAAAGAGCAACATTTCTGAAAGAATATATAATATTCTAGAGCTTTGTTGTCCAACTTTGTGGCCACTAGCTGCAAGAGCCAATTTAAATTAAAATTAATTAAAACTAAATAAAGCTAAAAATTCAGTTCCTTATTTCCATTAGCCACATTTCAAGTGCCCAATAGCCACATATGGCTAGCAGCTGTCCTTTAAATTGGAGCAGACATAGGATATTGCTATGATTGCAATAAGTTCTATTGGAAGACACTGAACTAGTGTATAAAATTTTAAATGTCTGGGTAACAAAAACGATTAATATTCTAAGTAGACATTTGACTATTTCATTATATGCCTAAGTTGATCAAAAATATTATCTTGCATTGCAGGTCATTTTATATCTGGGCATATGAGGTTAAATATTTAAAACATAAGTTGACGTTATTGATTTTATTAAAAGACAATACCTTAAATACTCAGTGCATTTTGTTAGTTTTGGGACATAGCTGATATTGACATCAAATTTTGAAATGCATGTATTAAAGTCAGTATTCTAAGGTAGTGAATATAGAGTTTCATATTTAATGAAAGTTTCACAACTTTTCATAATCCCTGATTTCATTTCCTCATGACATTTACTACTATAGGTTTCTGTTTTACAAAAGGCCCCAAGGGTGCCAAATGACATGTTATATGAAAATGTAATATAGAATTGTAAAATTTCTATCCAAGAAAGAAGGAGAACTGTATTTCCATCACATATTTTCTCCTTGGACTTGATAAGCAATACTTTCAGGTTTAGTGGCTTCTCATATGAGCTGCTACAATGCATAGCCTTTATAGCTGAGTCTTAATGGAATTTAGAAAAATTAAGAGTAGCTTCTAAATTTATAAATACAAACCTGCATAGCATTTTGATCAGATGTCCAGGAGATATTTGCACAAGTAAATTTCTCTAGTTATGTGGACTCCTTGGAGAAATAGTATTAGAAGCCTTTGCTCGGTGACAAAGTTTGCTTTAACATTTGTGTGAAGAAGTAAAATGATTAACTTGTAGGGGTTCTCATTGTCTCCCTGTGTTCTGGACCACTTAGCTTAAGTTTTCGTCTCTACTTCCTCAATGTAGAAAGGGCTAACGTTGCCCAGCGAAAGCCTTCAGAGAAGTACAGTCTTCACTGTAGAAGTCCTGTGCCCCTACTCTTCTGCCCTGAGTGCTACTCGGAGGTGTGGGGGTGAATAAGAGAGGGGAGACTGAGGAGGAAGGGACATATCAAGAGATTTAGCCCAGGGACAGGGAAAGGTAGACTGATTAAGGAGGACGTTCTGAAGAGTGGGAATTCTTTCATCTAATAAGAATGAGCCTCTGCAATTTTACTGTGCACTGTGTAGCAGCTCTACCTAAACAACCGAATAACAGATATGATTCCATGACTTCATGTAGTTAAACATGGACGGGAGTGTGACAATTAAACAGTCCTGCAAATGCATTCAAAAAAATTGATTAAATAACTTCTACATGACAGTCACTGCTCTAGATTCTGGGGGATCACAATACATAATGCAGAAACAAGACCTAGCCCTCACTGAACATTTGTTAGAGTTAGGAGAAACAAGTAAACAAACACACTCAACTATTGTGGATTGAATTGTGTTCCTCAAAAAGATAGGTTCAGTCTGGAGTTGGCAACTGACCAAGATGGCGTGTAAGGTGCCCTGGGATACCATCCCCCATGGAATCCTTGAACAGATAGAAAAAGCTGGCAGAGCCATCTTCCCCAAAACTGTGGAAAACAGTAAAGTGATGAGTCCAATTCAAGAAAATGCAGCTTTGAAAATGATAGAAGCTTGTGGCATCCTTGCTAACACACCCACACCCTCCCTGGCATCGTGTGGAGCCAGCTGTGCTCCTGTTGTGGTTGTGGGTCCCTGGCTCTGTTCTGGATGAGGGAAAGGAAGCCCTATGTGTGTGTGTGCTAGGGTGTCTGTATGTGGGTGCATATCTGCTGGGTGGGAGACTGGAGGGCTGAACTGTCTTGGGCTCACCCTCCAGAACTTGTCCTGTGGGCAGAAGCAGCTTGCAGACAGCTGAAGTAGTATAAGAAGCAATGAAGTCAAAGCAGCCTGAGACAAAGAATCACTTGCATCAAAGTCACATGATAGAGCACCCAGGAGGGAGAGAATGTCTATTTCATAGGGAGTAGAAGGAGCATGTGAATTCCTGTAACCAAGCAACTGCAGAGAACCATGCTCTGACACCAAGTAGTCAAACTGTCAAATTCCAAGGAAGAGAGAGAGAAAAAAATGTGTTATGTACAAAGATGTCCCAATAAGATTAATGGCTTATTTCTCATCAGAAACCATGGAGGCAAGAAGGCAGTGGGATGAAATATTTAAAGTGCTGAAAGAAAACAATCACAAACCAAGAATTTTATATCTGGTGAGATTGTTAAAAGTGAGGGAGATAAAAGCCCAGGGACTTCGTCACCACTAGACCTGCCCTACAAGCTATGCTAATGGGAGTTCTTTAGAGTGTAAAGAAAGGACACTAGACACTGGAATGAAGTGGCATAAAGAAACAGAGACCTCTGGTACAGGCAACCATATGGGCAATTATAAAGACCTATACCATTCTATGGGATATTTTGGTATGTAACTCCGCTTTTTACTTCTTAGAGGTTCTAAAATGCAAATGTATAAAACATACTGATAAATCTATGGTTTTAGACATAAAATGTATAGTGATATAATTTGTAACAAGTACAACAAAGAGGTGAGGAGACAGGGGTATAGGAACAGTGTAATGGAAAATATGGACAATAGTTAATAGTGCTATTATAATAACATTCTTTCATCACTTGTAAGAAAAGTACCACCCTAACACAAGTTTTTAATAATGAGGTATATGAGAACTCTGTATTTTCTAAATAACTTCTGTAAACTTATAAAAATTTTATATTAAAAAATTAAGTTCAAGTCCAAATTCCTGTTCCTGTGAATGTAATATTTGGAACTAGGATCTTTGAAGATATTTTTAGCTAGGAGGATCAAATATGCCTCTGGTGCCCTTATAAGGAGAGGAAATTTGTATATAGTCAATGTGAGAGAGAGAAGATAGCCAGCAATGGATATAGAAATTGAGTTATGCCATGCATTGCCAGCAAGCCACTGCCAGAACCCTGAACACCTCAGAGTATGCATGGCCCTGCCAACACCTTGATTTGAACTTCCAGCCTCCAGAACTTTAAGACAATAAATGTCTGTTGTTTGAAGCCACCTGGTTTGTGGTACTTTGATACAGCAGCTCTAGGAAACTAAGACAATAACCAAACAAATAAATTAAAAATACAGGCTAAATGTTGGAAGACTTATGAAAGAATGAACTAGGGACTGATAAGAGGGTGTAACAAGTTTCTGTTTGGGATGAGGATTACAGAAGTAAACCAAGGATTAAGGAAGTAATCTTTGAGCTGCATTTGAATGAGTCACCTAGGTGTGGAAGTAGGAAGAGAGGAAAAGAACAGCCTGGATACCAGAAAAGATAGGACATGGCACATTGGAGGAGATTAAAAGATTTTGAATCTGATGAGAGAAAATAAAGAAAGAGGAAATGTGACTAAGAGATGCTGGAGAGATAAACAGCACAGATCCTGTGGGGTGTAGATGGCCAAGTGAAAGAGTTTGGGTTTAGATTTTATTTTACATCCAGTTAGTGCTTCAAGCAGTGTAGTGTAGGGGAATAGATTGGTGTGGAGGTAGGGCATGAGTGGATGTTGGGGTGGAAAGTGGGAAGATAGAAGGCCTGGCCCTAATGAACTTCAAGTGAAGAAGAGCATTCCCCACAGCAATGAAGAGGAATCAATTAAATGAAACAAAAGTCTCTTTGAGGAATTGCCACCTTTACTGTTTTGATGGAGGCCAATGTTTCCATTAAGAATATAGCCTAATAAGAGTCTGGACAGCTGCAATACAGCATTGAAATTTAAGACTAAAATGGAAGGTATCTATGGATGTGGTTTAGTGTCATATCTTGTAAAGTGAGAGGTTGATGAAAATGTCTTGGGTTTTCTGTCTTTGCTTTTCAATAGCTTGATTATGATGTGTCTAGGTGTTGATCTCTTTGAGTTTCTCCTACTTGGAATACATTGATTTTCTTGAGTGTGTAGATTAAATTTGTTCATCAAATTGGTCTCAGAAGGTCTGGCTGTTTTTCTTCATTCTTTTTTCTTTCTGTTCCTCAGGCTGTGTAATATCAACTGACCCATCTTCAAGTACATGAATTCTTTATTCTGCCTGCTCAAGTCTGCTGTTGAACTCCTTCATGAAATTTTCATTTGAGTTATTGTACTTTTCATCTCTGGAATTTCTATTTGGTTCTTTTTCATAATTTCTATCTCTTTTTATTCTTTGGCATTCTCTATGTGGTCAGACTTTGTTTCCTTGCCTTCCTTTAGTTCTTTAGTCATAATTCTATGGCTCTTTGAATATATTTTAAATAGCCAGCTTAAAGACTTTGGTGTTTTAGTTTGCCAAAGGGCTGCTGATGCATTGTACCAGAAATGTGTTGGCTTTTATAAGGGGTATTTATTTGGAGCAAAAGCTTACAGTTCCAAGGCCATGAAATGTGCAAATTGAGGCATCAGCAGAGATGCTTTCTCACCAAAGTCAGCTACTGTTGATCTTGGCACATTGCCACATGGTGATGAAAGATGGTTACTTATCTCTGCCAAGGTTTCAGCCTTCACCTCCAGGCTTATCATCTCCTCTTGAGCTGCTCCATGGCCGGGGCATCTTGGAGCTTTGTGCTTAAGCAATCCTTTCTCTTACACAGTAGGATCAAACATAGTGGCTTCCTTTTCCTGTGTCTGTCTGAGTGAGTACTTCTCTGTTTCTATTTATATCAGACCCAGCAAGGGGGCAGAGACTCAACTTGACATAATCCAATCAAAAGCCCTAAAGCAATCCTATCAAGTAATCTAATCAAAGACCCCTCAACTGAATTTAATGCAATCAAAGAGTATCATACCCAGAGGAAAAGATTAATTTACAAACATAATATTTCTCTTTTTGGGATTCATAAAATAATCTCAAACTGCCACATCTGGTAAATCCAATGTTTGGTCTTCCTCAGAGAGAGTTTCTATTGATTGCTTTTTTTTCTGGGTATGGATCATATTTTTTGTTTCTTTGCATGCCTTGTAATATTTTGTTTAAAATCTGACATTTAAATACTATACTTTGTAAGTCTGTATATCAGATTTTCCCCCTCACTAGGGTTTATTGTTGATACTGCTTGTTATAGTTGTGTTTGTTCCATAGCTTTTCTGAACTAATTCTGTAAAGTCTGTGTTTTTGTTTTGTGTGGCCACTGAGGTCTCAACTCAGTTAGCTTAGTGGTCAGCTAAAGATTGGACAAAGGTTTCCTTAAATGACTGGTACCAATAAATCTCCCAGGCTTGCCAAGGGGCTTTGTGTGTGTTAGGGCACAGATACTACACTAGCCAGTCAGTTGACAACTCTGCCTTATTCTTCACTTATTTCTTGTCCAGAACCTCAATGTCAGTCAGAGATGAGAACTTATGGCTTTCTTAGGTCTTTCCTGAGCATACACAAACACTACGTATACATGCAGCCTTCTAGTTGTGCAGGAATATGTCAGAGTCTTTCACAGCCCCTATGGACATGGCATTCTCCAGATTGTCTTTTAAGTTTTTTTGGTTATTCTATTATTTGCCCCAACTCTTATCTTCATTAGGCAGCCATGAAGTTAAACACTTGCTTATAATTGTTCTTGATAAGTGCCCCATAGATAAAAAAAAAATTCACAGTGAGTGAGCTGCAAGTCAGGTCAAAAACAGAAAGTTTTATAAATGGAGTCTTCCAGGAAGCCATCAGACAGATCAAATGAAGACAACTCTTTTTTTAGCTGTTAAAAAGAGCTTTATTGTAAAATTGTAAAATAAAATAGAAAAAAAGATTGAAAGAAATTAAAAATTTTAAAAGAGAGTGTAAGGCCAGGTTAGATTTAATATAATCAATCATAAGAAATAGATAGTATAGCAACAAATACTTATAAATATAATAATAATTCTAATATAATAGAAATTAATTATAACATAATTCTAATTTTTATATTACAGCTCTATTGGACATAATAATCTCTAAGAATGAAATAAATTATTGGTTTAGTTATTTAATTTCCATTTAGGCCACAATTCTTTCTGGATAATCAATTTCCTATTTGGGAATTCTTCACATCTTTTTGGAATGAATTACTGCAGATAACAGAAATGATGACAATTCTTTGGGAAGGATGCTTTGAAAGAGCTTCTGCTCTGTTCTTCCTCTGGTGTCTGCCAGCCTTCATGGGGCATTACTTTTCAAGGGTATTCAGAGCTGGAGAGCAGGGGATAGAACTGGGCTAGTTAAAAATGTGAGAAAGTTTGCTTTTCTTACCAAGATTCAGCTATTTTTCTTGAATAAACACTCTCTGGATTGCTGCAAGCCTTTAGTTAATATCCAGAGTTCTAATAAAGTTGATCCTGACAATATTTGCTAGTTTTTGTTGTTTTTAGTGGAGCAAATTTTCAGAGACCCTTACTCTACCTTTTTCACTGATATCCCCATGTATTTTCAAGCCTTTACCTGAATCACAGAGTTAAATACCTGTTTCAAATACTGGGAATTTCTTCTGCTATCCCGCCCTGCACAGGTAACTTAAAATGAAGCTAAAAAGTATAAATGTCCAAGACATTTTTCTTTCAATCAGGAAAAGGTAATATGGTATTTTCTTAATTACAAATGTAATGAATAAATATATTATTTCACATTTTCAAAAACTGTGTGAATTCAGTCTCAGAGTTGCAACTGAATAAAAACAGAACTACCTCTATGATAGCATCACAGTTTTTTCTTTTCTTTTCTTTTCTTTTTTTTTTTTTTTAAGATTTAAGGAAATGGAATTTGATGGATCAGTTTGCAATTGAACATATAAAAATATAAAGAAAACTGGAAAATGTCAAGGTAAATTCAAAATAACATGATCCAAAGGCCTTGCTGTAAAGTATATAACACTCTTAATTGTGAAAAGTTGTAACAAAATTTGAATAATTGAAAAAACTCATCTCACACTCTTTCAAAATACTACTACCAAGTATTTTTGTGTATTTTATCCATTGTATATCAAATGAATATATAAATTTTACCCCGTGATAATTACTTTTTTATTATTTGAGAAGTTGTGAGTTAACAAAACAATAATGCATACCATATAGGATTCCCATACATCACCCCACCACAAATACCTTACATTGTTGTGACATATATGTTACAAATGATGAAAAAACCTCATCATAATATTAATATATACATAATTTTATATCATGAATTTCACTTGTAATTATAAGGATTTTCCTCTATTTCTACAGGTTTTATAATTTTAATTTTTGATGAATGCTAGCTATGTAATTTACTTAAGAATTTTCATATCATTGGATATTTTAGATTCTCCCAATTTTCACTATTATGACTATAGCATAGCATTTACTTTTAAGCATTTCAATTGTTAAAACAATTTGATTATTTCTTGAGGATATGTTTTATACTTGTTCTGAACTAGAATTACTGATTTAAAGAATGTGAAAAATTTTAGTTTGTGCTGCCAAATTGCTTTCCAGTATGGTTGAATAATTTCAGCTGTCTCCAATAATATATTAAAATAACGCTACTTTGTTGCTGTTTATATTTTTATTTTTCATATTTTTCAAGTTTAACTTTCCCACATTTTACAACCAATATTTAGTTATAAAATGTGCTATATATTTAGTGAATTATATGTGCATATCCTTTCATCATTTAATTAGTAAATTTTTGCTGTTATGCTAATTTATGTGATTTTTAACATAAATTGCTTTGTTTGTCATTATCCTCAAATCTATTATTAGTTTAAGAAATAAAGCATCAGAAAATTTTTGGAAAATCATTATAGTGTATTTGTGTCTATCTTTAAAACTATTTAACTCTTTAAATACTGTTATTTTGATTTATGAAGTGAGATATGGGTCAACATTGATTTTTTT
>PVKH010039404.1:0-11191 GCA_004027955.1 Chaetophractus vellerosus | reverse complement strand
ATGGCTAGGAGACTTCAAAGTGTGTCAGGAGGTCATCCCAGAGGTAACACTTATACGCATTTCAGCAAGATCTCATAGACTGCCAAAGTGGATACTACCTCAAATAATATCATCTGTCACCTGAGAGCTCTGGAGATACCCAGGTCCTATGGTCAAGGCAGATAGCTCCAGAGTTTGGTGCCTTGCCAGTGGGCCCTACTTTGGAGTTTGTGCTCCTGAGAGTGACAGGGTTGGACTCAGTTATAGCTTCCCTACACATGGCTTATCTGTCCCTTCTTTTGCACCTATAGTTGGTGCTGGAATTGGTAGATGTACATCCAAGAGACTTGAATCTTTGAGTTGTCCATGTGCCAGCTGGGCTCTGAGCCTCAGTGGAGTTGCAACACCTACCTTTCAGTTCACTGGACTCACCCAGGACAACTAACAAGGACGTGAGGATTGACAACCACCATACCAAGAAAATGAGAGAGCCAACAAATGCAAGCAAGAGAGTCCCATCCATCAGCTGTATGGGATTGAAGCCCCTTCTCAAGTAGAGGTGGAGTGGACATCACCATCCCAGAATCATCAGGATTGGGGAATGAACTATGGACTAGAGTGGACTTACTGGTATTCTACAATAGACTTGTGATTCTAGCAATGGAAGAAATTACAGCATTGATGTGGAGGCAGTGGCCACTGGAGGCTCTGGGGGCAGGGGAGGGAAAGACAGGTATAATGTGGGGGCTTTTTCATGACTTGGGAATCATCCTGAATGGCATTGCAATAAAAGATATAGGCCATTATATATCTTCCCATAGCCTGCAGAATTGTGTGGGAGAGAGTGTAAACTACAATGTGAACTATGGTCTATGCTCAAAGGCAATGCCCCAGGATGCGTTTATCAATTGCAATGAATGTGCCATAGGAATGAAGGATGTTGTTTATGTGTGAGGGTATGGGAGGTGTGGGGAAAGGGGCATATGGGAATCCCTATATTTTTTGTGTGACATTGTGTAATCTAAGTATCTTTTAAAAAATAAATATGTACATTTAAAAGAATGATAGGCCTCAATGATTTCATTTACTGGTGAATGCAATTTGTACAAAAATTTCTGTACAATTTTTAAGTTAATTAAATAATGCTAACAGCACTAACTTGTAGAATAATTATAAGCTAGTTCCAAATGTTTTTCTCTGATTCCTTAATCTTTCAATAAACCCACTTTTGATTCAGTAAAAACAAAAGAAAAGAAAAAAAAAGTGGGATGTCAGATAATAGGTAAGTGTTAAAAGGAGTGTGATCTTTGCCCAAAGGCAAATGTAAATCCATTTGAAATAGAAGTTCTGGTTTAAAGGTGCAGGTAGTGGGCAGAAAAGAACCCATACCACCTCAGAATGGTGCTTCTTCTTGCCATTCCTCCTACAACTCCCTCCCAAACATAGGTTACACCTTCAGTGAAAACTGGCACGTTATTCCAGTTTAAAAACTCAGATGGGTACACCTTATTGCCCAAGTAATTTATGCCTAGTCATAATACCAAAGAGAGCCATAATGTAATTATTTTGTATTCGTCTCTAATATCGGCACTATTGTTCTTAATTTAGGTATTAACAGTATAAAGAAGTCCTCCCACACCAAAGCAAATTTGTCTGAAATGTCTCCAAAGCCGGGGTGGGAAGATGGGGAGGACTTCTCCCTGTTGGACTGCACTGATGAACCCTTGTACTCTCACTAAGGAGCAGCATTCAGGTTCAGTTGGGCTCATCTGAGACCAAATCCATCATTTAGTTATCAAACTAGAAACACACACGGTTTCTTTAGAAATGATCTTACAGCAGGACCCCAAGAGAGTGCCACAGTAGCAATCGGAGGTAACACACCACTGAAGTAGTATGGTCAGCAATGGAGAACCATTTGGGACTGGAAGGAGCCTGAGTTGTCATCACAGGTCCACAACTGAAAAATTATTGACCTTGGGTAAATCAGACACTTTGAGACTTAGTCTTCCCTCTAAAATGTTGAAAATAATGTAAGTTGCCCTCCAGCTTGCATTGGTGTTTTAAGTCAAAGCCAATGACCTTTGAGGAAATAAGTTAGACTCTAAAGAAGAAAAGAACTCTATAATTTCAGGATTCTGATACATTCAATCAGTATGTATTGATGTTTTCTGACTCAGATTAGGGAAACAATGTATCTAGTACAGTCCAGGATAATTTGCAAGACATATTATATAAGTTCCCTCAAACACAAGACTAGGCCACACTACCTGAGCGTTTCTCAACAGGAGTTTAAACTTCAAAGAGTGATGTGGATAGGTTAAATTACAATACTTAGAATCATGAACACACAAATTATAGATGCACCAGAGGAGCCATCATACCCTAAATTCTCCTTCAAACAGGGATTTTCCAAATCTAAGGGGAATAGAAAGAAAATCCAGTACATACTCAGTTGATTTGTAGCTCTTCACATGATTCTGTTTAGTTTCCACACTGATGTATTTAAGACACGTTAGACACAGTCCTGTGCCTTTTTGTAGAATAAAGGGAGGACTCCTTAGGAGTCACATTTGATCCAAAATAGCATAGGGAAAGTCTACTGTGCACATGGTACTTTTGCATATATTCCTAAATGAGATCATATAACATTATCTGGCCTAGTTCAAGATTTGGCAATCTTTCAGAAAAGAGGGCTTCTAAATTGCTTACTACTGGCATTGGAGAAAAGAGTGAGTTCAACTAGCGAAAGAAATGGGTATGAAGGTGGTCTCTCTGCTCAATAAGACCTCACTAATTAGTTTCATTTGCATCAAACATTCTCCTTTTAAAAGTCAATTATTCCTTGAGAAGGAGTTTTTAACCAGCTCAATTTCTGGCTTGGAATAGATGGCTCCCTAACTGAGAAGAATTTTCCAGGGCCTAGGAGAGTGAGGGGAGGAAAGATCATTTGGGAACATGAATCACTTTGGAGACAGTCAGACGTGAGGAGTCTGCTAGTGCACTAGGGGGGCCTGTAACAGTCAAAGGCAGTGAAGAGAGGAGGCACCAGGGAAAGGAAGAAGGGGTTAAACCAAGAAAATATTGTTTACAAGAAAATATTGGCAATATGTTCTAGTAAAACTCACCAGGGCCTACCAAAAAATCACTCTCTGTGATTCCTTGGTCTCCAGTGTGGTAGAGTGCTGAGTCCTATTCTGTTGGAAACAGCATGAAGAGTTCAAAAACATGGGTTTGGCTCTCTCAGAATGTGTTACCTGTGGGTCACATACCTCTTGACTGCCTCATCCTACACCTCTGCCAGGTGGAATGAATGGTACTTACTCTGCCAATCTTCTTATTTTAAGAATAAATGAGTGAATTTCTTTGTGAACTAAATTTAGGGCCAAAATCTGAGATTTAAAATAAGGGAATAGCCCATAGGTGACCAATATTCTTGTCACCTTGTCTAAAAGGCATGGACTGTTTTTGTGTTTGTTTTTAAGAAATAAGAGTCTTTTTGCCTATAAATTCAATGTTTATACAAAAGTGAAGTTGTTTTCTGCATAATTGAAAAGCAAAAATGGTTTTAGTAGGGATCCAGAAATTTTCTGGGAGGTTTGAGAATCGGGGGGCAGGTAGAATAGGATACTAATTACTCCTTGCCAGGTAGACTCCTAAAATAACATACATTATCTCATGTCATCTTCATAGTAACCTGAAAGAAAATTGCTACTATTATGCCCATTTTATAGATTAGAAAATTGAGGCTAAAGAATACCTCCTCAAGAAATGAGACATCATAAGAGGATACTATGAACAGCTGTGTGCCAACAAACAAGACAACATAGACAAAATGGACAAATTTCTAGAAACACACAAACCATGTACACTAACTTTAGAAGAAATAGAAGACCTCAGTAAACCAATCACAAGTAAAGAGATTGAAAGTTATCAAAAACCTCCCAAAAATGGAAAGCTCAGGACTAGATGGCTTCGCAGGTAAATTCTACCAATCACTCAAAGATGATCTAATAGCACTCTTGCTCGAGCTCATCCAAAAAAATTGAGCAGGAAGGAATGAGACCAAACCCATTCTATGAAGCCAACATCACCCTAATACCAAAACTAGATAAAGATACTATGAAAAAGAAAATTACAGATCAATTTCTCTAATGAATATAGATGCAAAAATCCTCAAAAAATACCTGCAAACTGAATCCACAAGCACCAAAAAGGATTAAACACCAAAATCAAGTGTGTTTTACTCCAAGTATTCAAGGGTGGTTCAACACAAGAAAAATCAATTTCTGTAATAAATCACATTAATAAATTGAAGAAGAAAAATCACGTTATCATCTTGATTAATGCAGAGAAGGCATTAGACAGAATACAGCATCCTTTCCTGATGAAAGCACTCTAAAAGATAGGAATAGAAGGAAGCTTTCTCAACACAGTAAAGTGCATATATGTAACACCCACAGCTAACTTTATACCCAACCGTGAAAAACTGAAAGCCCTCACTAATTACTCCTTGCCAGGTAGACTCCTGAGATTAGGAACAAATCAAGGATGCCCACTGTCACCGCTGTTATTCAGTATTGTGCTAGAAGTTCTAGCTGGAGCAGTTAGGCAAGAAAAAGAAATAAATGGCATGCAAATAAGAGAGGAAGAAGTAAAACCTTCACTATTCACTGATGATATGACCCTATACCTAGAAAAAATCCCCCCCCAAAATCCACAACAAAACTACTAGAACTAATAGATGAGTTCAGCATATGGCAGAATAGAAGATTAATACACAAAAATCAGTATCGTTTCTATATACTACTGATGAGCAATCTGAGGAAGAAGTCAGAAAAAAAATTCCATTTACAATAGCAACTAAAAGAATCAAATGTTTGGGAATAAACTTAACCAAGGACATAAAAGACCTGTAGTCAGAAAACTACAAAAAAATTGATGAAAAAGAAATGAAAGAAGACCTAAATAAATGGAGGAGATTCCATGTTAATGGATTGGAGGATTAAATATCATTGTCAGCTCCACCCAGACTGACTTGCAGATTCAATGTTATCTCCATAAAAATCCCAACAGCCTCTTTTTCAGAAATGGAAAGCCAATTATCAAATTTATTTGGAAGGGTAAAGGACCCCGAATAGCCACAAATGTCTTTAAAAAGAAGAACAAAGTTGGAGGACTTTCACTCCCTGACTTTAAAGCATATTACTTACAGTCATACCTTGGTACTTGACTGCTTTGAAACTCATCAAATTTGGTACTCAATGCATTTTGACATGAAAATTTTGTCCCAGTACGCATCGTTTGTTTGTTATTCTATGTGTAAGCTAGAACTTGTCGGTGTTAGTTACCTCGTGACTTGCTACCCTTTCCAGCTGAAATAAAGGGTCACGCATTAGTCATGCAGTAGCCCTTGCCTTGTGCACATGCCATTGTGGTCTTATCTTAGCTTCTATGGTCATTTTGTGTATGTTTGCATTTTTTTTTCCTCATTGTGGGTCCTAAGAAAATGAGCAGAAAACAAAATTACTTCATACCACCGTTGAGCAAAAAAAGAAATTAATAGGCAACTGAGAGTGGTATTCACATTGCTGATCTTGCTAGGGAAAACGATATGCCTGGAACAATGGTCTCCACCATCATTAAGAATAGAGAAATGATTTTTAAAAAGGCTGATGTTGCAAAAGGAGTTAAAGCAGCAACAAAGCAGCATTCTCAAACACTCAAGGAAGTTGAAAAGCTGTTATTAATTTGGGTAAACGAGAAGCAGTAACCAGTTAGTGGGTGACAGTGTATTGGAAACCATGATATGTGAAAAAGTGAAAGTGTTGCATGCTGATCTTTTTAAAAACACAACAGAAAAAGTGATGAGAGTGTTAAAGTTTTTAAGGTCAGCCAGGGCTGGGTTCGTAATTTTATAAAGAGGACCAGCATGAATTCAGCATGAAAGATTTTGTGGCCAGAAGCTGTGACTCAGAGAGACTTGAAGGGTTTGAGGCTGACCCCAAGCCTGCAGGTGCAGAGGGTGCAGTTGTGAGGGTATTTATCTTTGGGCCAGTCCCAGGCCTGGAGGTCGATGCTGCTGATGAGGAATTAGTGGAGGAACATCGTGGAGAGCTCAGCCCTGAGGAGCTGCAGAACTACAGAAGGAGCAGCAGCAAGAGGGAGCTGAAGAGGCTTCCTCAGGCGAGGATGAGATAAGAAATGTGTGCAGAAAGGGCAGAAGTTCAACACTTTGTGGAGAAGTTCCATCCAGAAAAAGCTCTGACAATCAGAAATATGAATTTATTCATGACCAATTTTACACTTTTGAGGAATTATGAAAAGGAGACAGAGAAGTCCTTGTTGGGTAAGTTTTTATTGAAGGTGACAAAGAGTGTGTCAGAGCCTGTGGTGCAAGTTGAAAAAAGGCAGAAAAGAGAAAGAACACCTGAAGTGCAAGTGCCTGGTGTTCTATTGGAGGGGGACTTTCCTTCCAAGCAGCTCTCCACGTGACCTCTCCTCCTCCCCACTCTCCTCCCACCATCCCATCAGGCCATGGACTCATTCAGTACAGGTAAAGTGAAGGCTTTATTTTATTTAATCTAAGTACTTATTAATTTTTAGGTTTGTTTCTTATGTAAAATAATGATATACAACCCTATCTTTTTACATATTGCCTTAAAAATGTGCATTGGCTTTGGTTTGGGAATGCATTACATTTATTTACATTATTCCTTATAGGGAAAATTTGTTTGGTACTCATCATTTTTGGTATTCATTGCACCTCCTGGAACCAATTAATGGTGAGTACCAAAGTACCACTGCAGCTAGTGGTAAAAACAGCATGGGTGCAGATATGGCTAAAGCAGTTGTGTGCCTGCTTCCTACATGGGAGGTCCTGGCTTCAGTTCTCAGTACCTCCTAAAACAAAAAACAAACAACAAGCAAAACAAACAAACAAACAAAAACAACTCAGGGGACCTGATGTGGCTCAGTGGTTTAGCGCTGGCTTCCCACAAACAATGCCCTGGTTTCAATCCCTGGCCCCCAGACCCCTGGGACCTAAAAATACAAAATAAAACAAACAAATAAACAAACAAACAAAAAACAGCATGGAACTGGCACAAAGAAGATATACTGACCAATGGAATTGAATTGAGAATTCCGAAATACACTCTCACATCCACAGTCAAGTGATTTTCAACCAGGCTGCCAAACCCCAGCTGAGTCAGAACAGTATATTTTTAACAAATGGTGCTTGGAGAACTGGATATCCACAGCTAAAACAAAGAAAGAGGACATGTAGCTCACACCTTATACAAAACTTAACTCAAAATGGATCAAGGACCTAAATATAAAAGCTAGAACCATAAAACTCCTAGAAAAACATGTAGGGAAACATCTTCAAGATCTTGTGGTAGGTGGTAGCTTCTTAAACATTATACCCAAAGCTGACCGACAAAATGAAAAATAGATAAATGGGACCTCCTCAAAATTAAATACTTTTGTGCTTCAAATGAGTCTAAGAAAGTGAAAGTGAGCCTCCTCAATGAGGGAAAAACTTCAGAACCCTGTATCCAATCAGGATTAGATCTCCATGTTTTATAAAGAGATCATACAACTCAATGACAAAAAGATAAGAAACCCAAATGAAAAATAGGCAAAGGAGTTGAACAGTCATTTTTCCAAAGAGGAAATAAAAATGGCCAAAAAGCACATGAAAAGCTGTTCAGGGGGCCGGCCATATAGCCCAGTGGATAGGACGCCGGTATACCACATGGGATGCCCCAGGTTCAGTTCCCGGGGACCTCTCCTAGTGGGCAGACCACCTTGAGAAAGGCAAGCTGCCATGGGCGGGCCAGAGCCGCCATGGGCGGGGCAAAAAGCTGTCACGGACAGGGCAAAGCCTCCACGGGCAGGGCAAGTCGCCCACGAATGGAGCACAGCCAGCCACCCGCAAACTGAAGTAGAGCCAGCCGTGAATGGAAGCAGAAGCCGCCCACAAGCGGGGAAAGCCGTGCCTGCACAGTGACCGACCTTGGCGTGTTGCCACAACGGGGGGAGGGGAGATATGTAATAAAATAAAATAAATCTTTAAAAAAAAAAAAAGAAAAGCTGTTCAGCATCACTAGCTATTAGGGAAATACAGATCAAAACTACAATGAGATATCATTTCATGCCTTACAGAATGGCCACTAAAAAAAAACAGAGACTATAAGTGCTGGAGAGCATGAGGAGAAATGGAAGCACTCCTTCACTGTTGGTGGGAATGTAGAATGGTGCAGCTTCTGTGAAAGAGTTTGGCATTTCCTCCATAAGCTAAATATAGAACTGCCATGTGACCTGGCAATCCCACCATCAGGAATATATTCAGAAGTGAAAGCAAGGATGTGAACAGATATTTGCACATTCATGTTCCATAGTGGCATTATTAACAATTGTTAAAAAGATGGTGTAAAGTTATTTTTGATAAGGCCTTAGAAGGAAATAATTGTAAGATATTTGATATAAAAGGCTTAGAGTGCTTTGAAGAGACTGTTGGTAGGAATATGGATGCTAAAGATACTTTTTATGAGGCCTTAGAAGTAAATGATGAAACTATTATTGGAAACTGGAGGAAAGGTAATCTGTGTTTTAAAGTTGCAGAGATCTTAGCAAGATTGACTGTGACGGTATATGGAAGGCAGAAGTTGAAAATGGTGAGCCTGGACATTTAGCTGAAGAACTTTCTATAGTAAACTCAGAGAATGCAGCTTGGTTTCTCCTTGCAGCTTATAGCAAAATGCTAGAAGAGAGAGATAAGCTGAGAACTGAATTGTTGGGCACAAACAAATGAGAAACTGTTTCTGCAAATTCCAAGCCTCTGGAAATCAAGCCCCCAGATGATAATGGCCCATTTGAAGACTTAACTAAACTTGGAACTTGTAAATCAGGATTGAAAATGCAGTTATCTATGAAAGACTTGTGGAAAGTCTTGCTGTCTGATGGCTTGGATCGCTGTTTTCTGCATGCTAAACCAACAAGCTTTTTGTGTGAGCTGTATGAACAAAACCACTGTCAGCCTGGATTAAAAAGAACACAGAGGGGAGAGATGGAAGGGAAAACAGCTTTAAGAAGAAAACCGTGGAAGCTGAGATCTGGAATTAAGACATCTACTTGGGCCAAGAGAGGATCCCCACCCATGTGTACAGAGAGGGTGAGTTTGTCCTGGCAATTGAAGGAAGAGGGTGGATGATATCACCCACTGTTCAGGGAAAGTTTTGCTAGGGTACAGAGAGGGTGGAGCACATTCCCCAATGGTTAGGGAGGGTAAGGTCGACGTCGCATAGGTATGAGAGGAGTGGGCCTGTCCCCCATGGATTAGGGAAGTCCAGGTCACCACCTTATTGCTCTGACAGGGTTGGGCCTGTATGCCAAAGATTAGGGGGGATGATGCCTTCACCTCACTGTACTAGGGGTGTTAAGACCCTACTCTAGAGATCCAAGAAGGTGTGGTCATCACCCCAACACTATTGGAGGGTGAGGTCTGCAGCTTGGTTGCCACCCAAATGCTTGATGAGCATTGAACCAAGAAAATGGCCATTGGGCAAGCCTGTGGAAAGGGTGTGTCCCCACAAGGCCCAGGGAGAAGAAACCATCATCTTGAGAATGACTCTCAGACTTTAAAATCTAATGAAGTATGCCATGCAGGTTTACAGAACTGTAGGGGACCCATGATTCATGTTTCCCTCCCAATTTCTCCTTATGGTAATGCAAATGTTTATCCTTTGTCTGTCCAGATAAATCATTCTATAAGTTTCAGTGGTCTACAGCCAGATTTTGGTTTTGTTAAATTTTTCTACTTTTTTTTAATCCCAATTTCATTTATTTCTGCTCTAATCTTTGTCATTTGCTTCTTTCTGCTTTCTTTGGGATTAATTTGTTGTTCTTTTTCTAGTTCCTCCAGGTGTGCAGTCAGGTCTTTGATTTTAGGTCTTTCCTCTTTTTTAATATAGGCATTTGTGGCTATAAATTTCCTTCTCAGCATTTTTTTTTTTTTTTGCTGCATCCCATAGGTTTAGCTATGTAATGTTCTCATTTTCATTTGTTTCAAGGTAGTTACTTATTTCCTTTGCAATTTCCTCTTTGACCCACTAATTGTTTAAGAGTGTGTTGTTTAACTTCCATATCTTCATACCTATTCTGTTTCTCTGCCCCTTATTAATTTCCAGCTTCATTCCATTGTGATCAGAGAAATTACTTTGTATAATTTCAATCTTTCTGAATTTGGTGAGAGTTGTTCTGTGATCTAGCATGTGGTCTATCCTGGAGAATGATCCATGCATGCTCGAGAAGAATGTATATCCTACTCTATTGGGTGTAATGTTCTGTATGTGTATTAGGTCTAGATCCTCTAACATATTATTCAAGATTTCTGTTTCTTTATTGACCTTCTGTCAAGATGTTTTAACGCTGATGATACAATATAATTGTAGAGGCATCTATTTCTCCACTTAGTTTTTCCAACTTTGCTTCATGTATTTTGGGGAACCCTGGTTAGGTGTATATAGGTTTATGAATGTTCTTTCTTCTTGATAGATTACCACTTTTATTAATATATAGTGCCCTTCTTTGTCTCTTGCAATAGTTTTACATTTAAAGCCTATTTTATCTGATATTAGTATAGCTAACTCTACCATTTTTTGGTTGTTGTTTGCATGTAAAATTTTTTTTTAAAGATTTATTTATTTTATTACATATCTCCCCTTCTCCCCGCTGCGGCGACGCACCGAGAGTGGTCACTGTGCAGGCGCGGCTTTCCCCGCTTGTGGGCGGTCTCTGTGTCCGTTCACGGCCGGCACTTGCTTCAGTTTGCGGGTGGCTGGCTGCGCTCCATCTGCGGGCGACCTGCCCTGCCCGTGGCGGCTTTGCCCTGCCCACGGCGGCTCCGGCCCGCCCATGGTGGCTTGCCATTCTCAAGGCGGTCTGCCCGCTAGGAGAGGTCCCCGGGAATCAAACCCAGGGCCTCCCATGTGGTATGCTGGCACCCTATCCACTGGGCTATCGAGCCGGCCCCTGCATGTAAAATTTTTTCCACCCTTTCTTGCAACCTCCTTGCATCTCTGGGTCTAAGGTGGGTTCCTTGTAGACAGCATATAGATAGATCAAAATTCCTTATCTATTCTGCAATCTGTGTCTTTTGTTTGGAGCATTTAATCCATTAACATTAAATGTTATTAGTGTCAGGGCA
>PVKH010039403.1:0-11192 GCA_004027955.1 Chaetophractus vellerosus | reverse complement strand
GATTTGGTTTTTTTTAACATCAGTAATGTCTGCTCTTAAATGAGAATAGGGATAATTATTAAGAGCTACAGGGGAGCTGATGGGGCTCAAGCAGTTGAGCTCCTGCCTCCCACATGGGAGGTCCTGGGTTTGGTTCCCGGTGCCTCCTGAAAAAACAAAAACAAACAACAAGCAAAATGAAAAAACCAACTCAGGGGTGCTGATGCGGCTCATTGGTTGAATGCCAGATTCTCACATAGAGGTCTCGGATTCAATCCCCAATCCTTGGTACCTCAAGGGGGAAAAAAAAAAGAGCTACAGAGATGTTACACATTTTCGTCATTACTATCACATCCATAACAAGTGTCTGAAGAAGTAAATTCTTGAAAAGCCTTTTCAGCACTCAGTTCACCTATGTTATAATTCCTAGCATTACTATGTAGAAATGTAAAATAATACAAAATATTCTACTCAGTTCATCTTAGTCATTGTGTTTTCAGTAACATTTTAAAGTCGTCATGTGGTCTAGGAGCAAACACAAGAGCAATATTCTGGAATCCATCCATAAGTGCTCTAGGAAATCAGTGAATAATATTTTGTTTTGATTCCTCAGCCATGGTAATAGACAGAACATTGATGAAACCCTTACTCTTAAATTCCAGCCAATATTTGCCAGAGTGATATTACCATAGAAGCAGCTCTGGAAAAATAAAGTCATGAGAAATACAGCCTTTCTCATCTTCTCCTCAAAGCTGGTCAGGATGTCCGTGTATCTCTGGCATCTACGCTGATACCATCTACAAAAATCACTATACTCCCCTCACTTTGAAACCCACAAATGAAAAAGAAAACACAGGGATCCCAGCAATCCTCCCACATCCCAACAGCCTGTTACAAATTCACCAAGCTTCCTTTCTGCTTTAAACTTGTTCTTCGGCAAAAGCATAGTAGTAAATGAGTTCACTGGATCTAAAATTAAATAAGCAGTAGAAAAATCCAATTGTCCTAGAACAAAACCTAAAATGATTTGTTCATGAAATAGGGACAGAGGAAGGAGTCAAGGCCGATGAGAGGATTATGTTGCTAGCACATCATTAAACGTGAATGTGATAGAAAGAGCTGATAGGCTGTGAAGCATGTGAGAATGTGAATATGGCAGTTAGAAAATACCCAAGTCTTATCAGAATTGAAAGGAGGATTCATGGTAGGAAGGGGTTCCAAAATGACTGCCAGCAAACCTGATAAAGCCTCAAGAAATTGAACCAAAACAAACGCTTCGAGGCATACACAAGAAAGCCAGAGAAATGTGAGAGAAAAGCAGACCTTTCGCTCCCTCTGAAACCTGTCACATGTGAAAAGACTTCCAATACCATCAGTTTCTAAAGTCACTTACAGAGTCCATTCTGCTACTAAATTTAATTCTTTTCATAGTTCTTCTCTTCTGTAAGTAACACACTCTAGGGAGTTAAGAACACAACCCCTGGAGTCAAACTAACTGACTCTGACACTTGCTAGCCCCAAGCCTCAATTTCCCCATCTGTAAATGGAGTTGATAACTGAGTTAAAGCAAGTAAGTCAGTTAGCACTATGCCTGGCATCAACACTATTTTATTCTTTTTAATCTTCTCTAGTTGTACTGTGTCTTTCTTGATAAAGAAATAGGCAGAATGTGCTCTCTCCAGTGTGACTTCAACACTGCTTTGTCAAAGTTTGGAAATGCAAGTTTGCTTCGAGTCACTCTTTATTGAACAAATTTTTAATGAAGCCCCTGTTATGGCCCCCAGGTGCTCTGCGAGAAACTGGGATATACCAGTGAAGACCAACAGGTACAGTTCCTAAGGCACAGTCTCTGCCCTCAGTCTAGCTAGCACTGTCCTCCTGGAAGATGACCAATATCTAGCTGAATTTGGGGACTGCCTCCCACTCGATTAGGCTATTAGCCCTCAGGGGAAACCTCCAAAGAAGCCCAGATCTCTTTCCTGGGTCCATAATAGTCCCCAATTGTGATTTGTAGATGAATTTGTCTATAGCGTTTCTTGCTAAACATAGAAAGTGTGGAGTCACCATTAAAGAGAAATTCACTGTACACATGCCTCAGAGCTAGCCATCTTCATTGTGATTTTCTGCGACTATGATATATTCTTAACTAAGAGAATGATCCCTACCTCGTGTACTCTTTTAAAATAATTTGTGTGTCCATCTGTTAATTCCACAAATATTTACTGAACACCTACCAAGAGCCAAGAACAAGACTTAGCACTGGATACAGACCAATGAGCAAGATGTGGTCCTTTTCTTACAGTTACCAATGTAGAAGCTAAACAATTTGGCGATGAGTCAGAGGTGGTCCAGGATACATAAACCAAATGACCCCAATTCACACCATAAAGAGAGGCAAAACTTGAAATAAAAACCAAAAAACCATACCTAATGCCAAACCCAAGCATGCTTCCTTTTCAGGGCTTTTACCCCAGACAGCTGCATGGCGCTCTCCTCAGCTAAAGCAGATCTCTGTTCAAAACGAACTTCAGCAAAGGAGTCTCACTCAGCGACCCCAAAGAAACCCAAATGAAGCAGTGCCACATGGCACTCCCTACCCTGCTTACATGCTGTATTTTTCTCCATAGCACTTGCCACGTCTGAGAGACTCTATGTGATCTGTCTGGCTTTTATCTGTCTACCTTCCTCTCCCTCCAAATGCAAACTCCAGTAGGGCATGTATTTTTGTCTGTTTTGTTGATCGCTCTCTGCCCAGCACAAGTACAGTGCCTGGCACACAGTAGGTACTCCAAAAGATTTGTTGAGTAATTAAGCTCACTGTTCTTTTTACCTACATACACACCCCCATAATGCTCCTGCCAAGGAAGCTTTCAACTCTGACACTGGGGGAGAAGAAGGATGTTAAAGAAAATCCAATTCAGTGTCTGCCAAGGTATGGGGTATCTTTAACCAGCAGCGTTGGGGTGGTGTACCAAAATAACAAAATTAAATTAAATAACAAAAATGTATCACATTCAAGAAAATGTAGGGATACAGGGCAAATGACACTCTACCTCAGTGTCATGGAGACAAGAGTGGAATGACAGAGGGGCGCTAGACACAAGCCATCCAAGGGCAAATGTTGGTCCATTCTTGTTGCACCTTCAAAGTTCTCTACAGAATATAGAGATCCTGAAGTGTATGTGAAAAGTAATGATTCTACCGCTAACCAATTCAGAGTGGTTTTCAACATCACTTGAGCCACACTAAATACGTTTAAAAGCAAGATCCGGTCTGTGGAGCCACTCAACGACATACGCATGCTCTCTAGTCCAAGAGCAACTCTCGTCTTCTCTGATCATTTCCTAGGAGCCATGACAGTGCTCACAGGTAGGGCACTGAAGGACAACTTCTCACGGTCTGAGGAGGTTTAAGAGGTCTCCTCCCTCTTAGCACTTGTAGCAGTTTGGCAGTTTGATATAGTTAAGAATTCCAAAAATAGATATTGGATTATGCCTGTAAACTGGTCTGTTCACCTGGGCATGATTAAGTTATGTTTAGGGTGTTGACCGGCCACGTCAGTAGGGCATTAAGCCCCAACCCTTGGTGAAGGGGGTCTCAAAGATAAAAAGACATGGCAAGGGTCTTGAGCTGGAGTACAGGGAAGTAAGAGAGCTTGGTCGTGAGGAAGAAGAGAAGGCCCGGGAAAAGAGATGAGCCATTCGCCTGAGAGTTTACAGCTGGCCTTGTGGAGAGAGGAAAAGCCTAGAGAGCCTCATAGTCTACAGCTGACCTTGTGGAGGAACCAGAGGAACTAAGTTCAGAGAAAAACAGCCCCGGGAAGAGAGGAACCCAAGAAGCCTGAACCCTGGCAAACGTCGGCAGCTGTCTTGCTGCAAAACATGGCAATGGACTTTGGTGAGGGAAGAAACTTATGCTTTATGGCCTTGTAACTGTGGACTTCTACCCCAAATAAATACCCTCTATAAAAACCAACCAATTTCTGGTATTTTGCATCAGCACCCCTTTGGCTGACTAAATACAGAGCTCAATGAACAGCTGTTCCCACTGACTTAGCTTTGAAAAGCTATGCAAGACCATGGAAAGTCAACCAATATTAGATATAAAATAACCGAATGGCTGAATGCTTAACATTTCCCCACAGTCTCTGTGAGGAATTATCCCCACCCACCCACCCACCCCCCAAAATAGAATTTCAGAGCTCTGAATGACACTAGAATCAAGCAGACGCTAAAATAGGTCAGAAAAAAAGGTGAGATCTTTTTAAATTCTTGCGAGGCAAAAAAATAAAATAAAATAAATGTTCTTGAAAAGGAAAGCATCATTCTCCAATTTTTATTTATTTATAACTTGTTTGTTTCCAGAAGGACTTAAGGCAGCTTATAGAAAGCACATAACACCCCAAGATGAAACAACAACAGGAAATTAATCTAAATGGATGAGGGAAATAGGATGAAGAGAATTTGAGAAAAAAATATGACCCCAGGAATAAGATTAGGACACAAAATGCAAAGAAGAGTCTACATGCTTTCTAGAGGTTAGTCACACACTGATTTCTAAGCCAGGCAGCAGAGTCCGATGCCTTCAAGGACCAGGCAGGTAATGTTAATAAGTAAAACACACAGAAGTGTGCCTGCTCCGTTTTAAGGAAGATGGTAATATTTCTTGGGATCCCTCTATTGCCACGCAGACATTAAGCCCAGTGTCGCCAGACCTGATTTTTTCAATAGCTGCTAGAAATTCAAAAACATTTGTGTGCAGTCTACTTATTTTCCCATGTTGGCAAACTAGGTTTTTTGGTTTTTGTTTTTTTTTCCTTTAATTTTTTAAAATTGTGTGGGTCAAAGAAAACATGTCTGTGGCCATAAAGAGGAAGAGGACATGATCAGTTGCGTGACTAACAATATCCATAAAATAAAAACCCAAGTTGTACAGAAGTACAGTCATTTGTGGTATTGAGACCAGAGAGACACTTCTCCCCAGAGTCTTTGTAAAGAGGACACTGTAACATCCATAAGATGGGTGCCCCAAGATTCATGAGGCTGAGCACATGGTACTAAGCGTAATTTACTAAAACAAACTGCGAGGGGAAGCCAAATTCTCAGATACAGAGATTTCTGTTTGGTGTGGTTTATTTCAGGTATAGATTTTACAAAAGATTTCCTTTAACTTTTTTTTTTTTTTTTTTTTTTTTTGAGTTACTAGGACAGGAGATTGAATCTGGGACCTTGTATGCAGGAGGCCGGCGCTCAACCACTGAGCCATATCGGCTCCCCTGAGTTGGCTCCCTCGTCTGTTTGCTCATTGTTTTGCTCGTTGTTTGTTTTTTTTGTTGTTTACTTTCTTTAAGAGGCACCAGGAACCTAACCCAGGACCTCCCATGTTGGAGGTGGCCACTCAACTGCTTGACCCACATCTCATCCCCTTTAACTATTTTTTAACCCAGGCTCTCTTAGGATAAATGTAAAATTCTTCCTTTAAACTTTAATGCTGAGAAATCAAAGCAAAAGTCACCTTAGAAATGATTTTTCTCCTCCTTCACTGTTTTAAAGTGTCCAGAGAAAACAGATGAAACTTACATCCTTCAGACTATAATCCATAAATATTAGTTTTTCACAGTAGCATTTGATAAGTATTGAGTAACAATGTCTTCAAGGTTATAGTCCCTGACAAGGACACGGAGTGAGGTATTCTATTAGGCCAAGGAGTTCAAGGCCATTTGCTTTAACGGACAGCCCATCTGGCAGTGGGACTGAACTTTTGAGAAAGTTGAAAAGCCTGGCAAGCCTCCAGTCACCAGTCAAGAAGGATACAAAAGTTGGACCAAATGTCTCCCCACACACAAAAAATATTGTTCTATATCTGTTCCAGGTCACAAACACAAGGACGATCAAGTCCTGTGCCACACAGCAGTGCTCCACCGAACCTCTCGGGATGGAGTTGGGGAGGTTGGGGTACAAACTGGGATCTTTAAATACAACCAGAGCTGTTTTATTTTATCTATCTCATATACAGTCAGTTCTGCTATCATACTTGCTTTGAAAATGTAAATATGTTCCAACATGACTGACATCTTAGGAACAATCTGGGCATAATGCACATTTTTGCATGTTTCTGCTCAATTTCAACTGTAAGGAGCACTAGGAAAATCCGGAAAACTGTACCCAGCTGAACCGAGCCACACAGGACCACCAAAATCCACACACAAGCACACATCAAACATCTCCCTCAGCTCACCACATGTGTTATATGCCATACCCGCCCACACAGGGGGCAACAACTTTCCATGGATTTCAGATCACCCTCCTTCCATTACTTGACAATAAACTTAATAAACTCACATGCTGCATCCCTTCTGACCCCTAGTTCCACAAGCAAACACCAGGTCCTTTCCAAAGTAAAGAGCCATATTTACTGTCATATTTATGTATTTGCTAACCATTGAACAAGTATAAAACTGTCTGTCGTTTTAATGAAGTTCCTAGATTTTATTTATTTATTTTTAATATGTCACTGTCAAAATTTTTAGTAATGTGTTCCTCATCCCATTTTCCTATACACCCTGTGTTATTTGCATGGTGAATTTTTTAGAAATACTTATGTTGCAGTATAGCAGAAGTGACTGTACTGGGATTCCATATAAATATTATTTGAAAACCGAGTTTCATTAGAGTATAAATTCTACTCAAAGTCACCACGTTGCCCAACTCCAGGGCTTCCATTCACATTATATCTTGTATGTATCATTTTTATTGAAAATTATTTAACTCAACATCTAAGACCTAGTTATATAAAGCCTCATATGTATCATGTAAGTACTACATTCCATAGAATGTATTTAATCACTGTGGAAAATTACAGGCAAACAAAGCATGTATAAAAAATTAAAATCATTCATCATCTTAACATGTACACATTTTGATGTTCTTCCTTCCGGTCTTTTTTCTTTGCACATATAACACTGCTATTCCTACCATGTGACTATTTAACTTGACCTATTTTCTTAACTTGACTTTAAAACTGACCTGCTATTTTTATATTAAATCTGTTTACTTTTCTGAAGAAAAAAAACAAAAGTATTACTGTATTGATGCAACCATTTAACATTAATTGAGCACACGCTATATGCTCACTCAGCACTATGCTTTGTGACATACAAATTAGGATATTCAAAAGCCCATGCCTAACCACTTCAAGAATTTCTTAAACTTTCCAAATTTGGCATAGCTGCAACACTTCATGCCCTTAAGATTAATTACTATTTTCATTCTTGTTCTAAGATTTGTTAAAAATATAAATTATATAAATAGCACATTCAGAAAAGAAAATAGACGTGTATTATTAGACTCCTGCAAATTGCAGCTTAAAGAATTGCATTCTGCCCTTCTATCTGTCACCTTTTCAAATACTGTACCACCAAAATTAACTGCACAAAACAAAGCTGTATTTGGATATTTTAAGTAGCAAATACACACATTAAAGTGTCACAAAGACTGCCTACTAATTTTCCCTCATTTTTTTCCCAGCAGAATTATTTTAAGATTTGATTATTGTGAGTATGAAATTAAGAGTTTAGTAAATTACGTGGAAGATCAGAGAATACAGATATTTAAGCACAGGGTTGAATCTTCTCTCCTACAAAAAATGAAATGTCAGTCATTCTATATGTTTAAATTAAATTTCCTAACTAGTAACAAGCAACTAATGGAGTAAAAAGCTCTTATGGATTTCATCTCCTTGTCACCCTTTGATGAGATGCTGAGAAATGCCAAGAAATGAAGGCAAAAGGACAAAATCAAAAGAGGCTGGAAAACCTAAACACCCAAAAATCCCTCTGAAATAACTGATAATTGATTTTTCCCTTCTCTTAAAAAAGGAGCTACTTGGCAAAGTTACTCTTCAGGTTCCAACAAGGACCAGGGAGGAAAATGAGTAAAGGCTACAGCCTTGCATCTTCAAGGGCCATTTACGGCCAGCCTCCACCACATTCACCATCCCACTGAAAAAGACGATTGTTTTATTACAAGCTTCAGAAGGTGGGTAAGACTTCAGTCAAGATTCCTGTCCCTTTCAAAGTGTCTCTGTGTGTGTCTGATATGACGGACTAAGTGATCCATATCACCTTGGGCAACAACTTTTCTCAAACCTCACAAAAACGCTCCTCGTCTTACCCATAGAAGCATTCCTGACAAGGCCGTATCTGAGAAGTTATAAAAGTGTACTTCTTAACTCCTCCCCCAAAGCACCTGTCACAAGAGAGGAAAGGGGACCGCTCTCCAAGAAGTACCAGAAGCAAGGTCTAGAAGCCTGGTCTGAATTCACCCTCAGCCAAGTATTTTATTCACATTTAACTCCAATATATATCCTTGATTACAGCAGCATGAGAAGTTCCTAAATTACTTACCAGTTCCATTACTGATACTTTTGCACCCCTACCCCAAATATTTAAAAAAATAGCAATGCTCAAGAAAGGCCACTTTTAAACTTCAACTTCATGTAGCTCTGAGCACAGGAGGTACAAATATTTCTATGTAAGATATGCAGCATTGAGGATGAGTTCTTTATATTTTTTAGTCCTAATGTGACTTTTCATGACTTTAAATGAAATGTTTTTATTTGAAAAATAATCAACTGAAATTCCTTACTCATTTTTATAAATCAAACTTTTTTATTATTATTTGAGAAGCCGTGGGTTATAGAATAATCACGTCTAAAATATAAGATTCCCATATACCAGCCTATGATGAACACCTTGCCTTGGGGTGGTACATTTGTTACAACTGATGAAAGCACTTTTTTTTTTTAAAGATTTATTTATTTTATTACATATCTCCCCTTCCCCCCGCTGCGGCGACGCGCCGAGAGTGGTCACTGCGCAGGCGCGGCTTTCCCCGCTTGTGGGCGGTCTTTGCGTCCGTTCACGGCCGGCGCTTGATTCAGTTTGCGGGTGGCTGGCTGCGCTCCATCCGCGGGCGACCTGCCCTGCCCGTGGAGGCTCTTGCCCTGTCCGTGGCAGCTTCTTGCCCTGCCCATGGCGGCTCCGGCCCGCCCATGGCGGCTTGCCATTCTCAAGGCGGTCTGCCCGCTAGGAGAGGTCCCCGGGAATCGAACCCAGGGCCTCCCACGTGGTATGCCGGCGCCCTATCCACTGGGCTATCGAGCCGGCCCCACATTTTTATATTCATACTATTAACTATAGTCCTTGGTTTAACTTAGGGTTTACTGATTGTGTTGTGCAGTTCCACGGATATTTTTTTTTAATTTTATTGTAACATAGGTACAACCTAAAATTTCTCCTTTTAACTACATTTACATATATAATTCAGTGCTGTTAATTTTTGAGGTAGAACTACATTAAGAGAAGATCAACATTATCATCCATGGGTACTGAACAGTAATGAATGGAAATCTTGAGGTGAGTTCCCTCCTGAGCCCACACAGAGATGTCACAGCCACTTGGAAAAGTTATGGGTCACAGACATGCCCCAGCCCCTTACGGTGACCTGCTTGAGTCTGACTGAGAGCTGAGAGAAAGGGAAAAGATAATGCCATCCAGCTTGTGGCTGAGAGGGGATGCAATCGGCTATTCCAAAATAGCCAGGCCCCTCTGTACCTTCTTCTGCTTAGACAGCTACTGAGAAACCCATTATTCATCACTGTTCTAAAAAGATACAAGATAAAGCCCTTGACTGTGCTAGACACAGGAAGAAAAGGGTACAGCCACAAAAATGAAAACTGTCTTTTAAAAGTGGCTACGGTTAAACTTAAAAAAAAAAAAAATCACATGATTTTGCTGCCCATACTATAGCTAATGAAAAGAGGCATTTAACATCCAGTGGGAAAGGCAGCGTTTTTATAATTTCATCTGCAATTACTACAAAGCTCACTTGTAAGAGCTTGGTGAATCCTCACTTTTTCTGACCCTGAGAATCAATGTTCTCTGGAGTCAGAATCCAGGGACTTATGGGATGTTCTCCCGAGTCACTTTAAAAAAACAAATCTTCACATTCACTGATACATGAAACTATTTCAGTCCAAAAAAAAAAAAAACCACAAAAACGTGCAGGTTGAAACCATTATTACATGTCATAATGTCATATTAGTAATGGCCACTCAGCAAAATCTAAACCATTTTTAAGGTCATAAACAAGCACATAAAGCATGTTATGCTGATTTACTAGAAAACGCCTCTTTAATAGAAAGGGTCACAAAAGGTTACAGTTCAATCATATTGCTCGCCACACACCAGCCACAGAACTTACACAGGACCTTTGCAATTCCCCTTGCAAAGGCCTTCAATGCTTGGACATGAAACTTTAAAAATTAGGGGGGAGGTGAGGCAAAGCTTTAAAAATCAGCAGGAGGAACACCCGAATATGCTGGAATATGACAACTGTTTTTCTCACAGAAGAAATGCAGGCACTATTGATTTACAGAATCCAAGGTAAAGGACAACCAGTTGTATCTCCTTTACCAATTATTTTAAACCCAAAAGAGCAAAATCAGACTTACCCTGTGAAGCCATCCTATAAGCTGAATCAGAAAAGCAACTGGTTGACAAGCCAAAAAATATCTACAAGCCAGTGCTCTAAAATCTTGCTGGCTTTAATCCTCCCTCCACCTACTAACCCCTGCTACTCTGTGTGCATCTGGCTTTTGTTAAAGAACTTCTGCAAATGTAAAGTAGATGAGTAATCATTCAGATTTCGTAAAACATGCCAAACCCATCACTAATAATGGTAGTTTCATTTACTCATCACATTTTCGAGTGTCTTTATTTTTAAGCGAAATTAGTGTTTTTTGTTGATGCAAATTCCGTGCCACTAGAGCATGCACACGTCGTCCAAAATACAGTAGTCTGTCTCTTGCATATGAAAAGTTTTTCCAGATCCTTGACAGTAATGTTGAACCAATATGCAAAGATGTAGCCTGTTTAACAAACCGGTTTTGAAAATCAATAATTACCACTATTTTCCTGAATAAAACAAAGACCTACACCTAGACCCTACTCTTCCCTGTATCACTGAAAATGACAATAGCTTTATTACAATAATTATTATAAATACTGAAGAATATGAAGCATGAGTTCATCTCTCACTGTCTACCCATCCAATCACTTCTCTTCCAGGTAACTGCTGTTGACAGTTCTGAATGTACCCTTCCAGAACGTTCTATGTATATATTACACATAGGTGTATACATATACATACACA
>PVKH010039402.1:0-11191 GCA_004027955.1 Chaetophractus vellerosus | reverse complement strand
TCATCCATTCTTCATCCAATCTTGCTGATTGATGCAGATGCAATTAGCCCCAGGCTTGCTGGACCCAACAGCTGGGCACAATTACCTGGCCGAGTTGACACATTAGCCTAGCCATCACAACGACATTTCAAACTTTTGCTTTTAACATAAATTATTATTGTTTCTACATTTAACTATACAATTTCCCCACTGTTGGTAAGTACTTGTTGACTCTTCTACCTGAAGTCTTTAATAGGAAGAGATTGAATACTTTTTTTTGAGGCCTGTTTAAGGCTTGTTGACTTCAAGTGACACAGTGTCACAGAGGCCACCTTTATAAAGACTCTAGTCCAACTAAAAAAATCCCTGTTAATGATTAATCGTTTACGTGTTATCTGGATACCTGACACTGCAGATTGAGACAGTGTCTGTCCCTCAAGTTAAGCCTAAAGACTGATAGAAAAATGTAGTTATCAGGGATTTTTTAAAACTCTAACCTTTTTCTTTTATATTTAGTGAAGAGAGTAGGATATCTTCCATGTTGGTTGGCATATTTACAACCTATACAATAGGTTTAAACCTCGTATGGGATTCCTGGTTGTTTGTTTCAGCATGGCGGAGTTCGGAGTTCACAGAATCCTTCTTTTGGTCATTGCTCTGACAACGAGTCTGAAGAGTACAAAACTGCTGGCAGGCTTTAAAAAATGTGGCGACTTAGAATGTGAAAGTAAGTTGGTGTTTTTCTTTCCTTTTCTGCTTTGCTTGATTGAGGCTTTGAAATGACATAAAATATCATTCTGGATGGGCATTATAAAAATAAGCTTTGATATCATTGAAAAATATTTGAAATTAAAGGTATACCTTGCTATAAAAAAGAAGTGTGGGAAGCAAGGTATTTTGTGATAGTATTAATGTAAATATACAAAGGAGCAAAGATCAGCCTGATAAATAAATATATCAGAAATTATAATTTTAATTCATACCTCAAAACAAATTAATCAACCCTTGCTATTTTTTAAGATAAATATAATTGGTATAAAAATATATAAGACCATTTGATTGTACTTTATTTATAAAGTGCTTATAGGTTTTACTTTTTCACGATCAGAATTTTCTTATTCTCATAAGGTTTCTAAAAATGTTTTTATTTCAATCCACCATGATTTATCCTGTCTAAACCTTATCAAAACTAATCATTTCTGTCTTAATTTATGATACAAAAATACTGAAATTAATGTTAGGAATATATAATTTTATTTATATTCTTGTGTATCGGACATCCTCTCTATATCTGCTACAAAGAGAAATTTTCATTTTATTGTTACTTTTCTTAAGAAGTTAATTTATTTTCTGTTATTTGAATTATGGTGTAAAATAAATTTCATTCCAATATATTACAGTTGCTTTGAATAAATTCTATTTCTCTCTCTAATATGTGAGAATTATATCTAATTTGCAACATGCAAGTTAAAAATGCAAAATATTGTTAGTATAAGCATCAATAATTTATAAGTAAAACTTTGATGTGTAAACATTTTCCTTAACACTTTGATATGTGATTTAATTAATGTAGAGAGAAGGTTTACTAGACAATGTTTTATAATAATAATCTTTTTTTTCCTCTTTATATTATAACCCCATTTTATTGTCCTTAGGGCCAGATGCAGAATATGGAAACATTCCTGTTTATAATAATTTATAATGTTATTTTTAACTTTAACTGCATATGTTTTACACATAGTTGTATAATTATCAAATTTAATATGGCATGTATATTGCTCTGTGCTTTTAAGGGCTAAATCCAGCATATTTGATTATGATTAAGTCATAGCTACTGAAGGCCTACTATATGCTGGGCTCGGGGGCAGGTGGTATGCATCTAAGAGGAATCAAATGAAATGTAAGATAAGGTTCAGGAATTTTCATTCTAGTGAATGGCAACAATACAAATCAATTTGAAACAATGATACAATGTAATAAAGAAAATTAAGAGGATAATACTGAAGTTTAGAGACAGACAGTCAGAATGGGCTGGAGTTAGTAAGAATGCCTCAGAGGAAGTAGGATATGAGTTGAACATGAAGAGAGAAGGAGAAGGAAAAGTCGAGAATAAGAAAGACGAATGTTGCAGTGGAAAGCACTTCAGTGCAAATAAACTCTATGGTCAACTCTCTGAGCCTTGAAGACTCATTTGTCACACTGAAATGAGATTATTCACTCTAAAGATCTGTGTTTTTGTTTGTTTGTTTGTTTGTTTGTTGTTGTTGTTGAGGTACTGGGGCATGGGATTGTAGCCCAGACCTGGTATGTGGGAAGCCAGCACTCAAACACTTGAGCTGTATCTGCTCCCCCTACAGATCTGGTTTGAGGATTTAATAAAATAACAGATATGAAGGTGCTTATCAGACTGCTTGGAATATCGAAGGTGCCAGGAAGCAAACTGATTATCTTTTCCTTCCCTTCCCTACAGACTGGAGTATGATAATGACATATTTCAGAGACAAGGGATAAACAAGTTTGGATGTAGCCCTGAGTTTGTATAAAGCAGTAGGAGGATGTACTATTAGATAGGGAAGGTGGAACTGGGTTATGGGCAGCCTTGGATATTAAGCCATAGAGCTTAAACTTTCCTCTATGTGCAGTCTATGCAGGTTTTTGAGGCTATAAATGATATATAAGGAAATTAGTGTTTGGTAACTTCCATAGGATGGATTGGAGGAGGGCAAAAAAGAAGGGGGATAAATGACATTTTAATTATAATGTGTATTTTTCTTTACATGTTTACATAGCTTTAATAAGCAGAGTCTTAGCCGTGAGAGATTACCAAGGACCTGACTGCCGATACCTGAACTTCACTAAGGGAGAAGAGATATCTGTTTATGTTAAACTTGCAGGAGAAAGGGAAGATTTGTGGGCAGGAAGTGTAAGTATCTAGACTTAAAAACTTAACGCAAGTGGACATCACCATTCCAAACTCCTCAGAATTGGGGGCTTTTTCGGGACTTGGAAATTATCTTGAGTGACATTGCAACGACAGATATAGGCCATTTTATATCATCATATAACATGCAGAACTGTGTGGGAGAGAGTGTGGTCTACAATGTGAACTATGGTCCGTGCTTAGTGGCAAAGCCCCAGGATGTGTATATCCAATGCAGGTGATGTGCCACACTAATGAAAGATATTTATGTGGGAGGTTGTAGGAGGTGTGGAAGGTGGGGCATATGGGAATCCATATAATTTTTGTGTAACATTTATGTAATCTAAGTATCTTTAACATTTTTTTTAATTATTAAAAAAAAACTTAATGCAGAATAAATGACCAGTCTTGCACAAGAATGCCTGCTTTACATCTCTAGAGGAACTTTAAGAAATTTAAAACACTGTATAGATTTTTTAAAAATACCTTAACATATTTAAACAAACAAAAATGGCCATTTTTGGCAGTGGCTCCAGAATTTCTATAAAAGCTTTTAGGGAGGCAGTCTGGTTGGGATGGAGGACTAAGAGAATGCCTTGAAAATTATTTTGACATAACATGCATACTTTTAAACTTAGATTTTATATTTATTTGGAGTGACTTTAGGGGTGCTGATGAAGATTATGGAATGGTTAGGCAACCTCAGCCACCCTTTAGTGTTGTCAATGGTCAAGTGTAGGCGAGACTGGGAAATTTAAATCAAATTAAAAGACATGTCTTTCTGAGCAAATAAAGGGCTGAATTGTTATCAAAAGATGTTCAGAAAGGTTAGGAGCTTAGGGAAGCTAGGTGTATGAATTTTTCATAGAAAAGATAACAACTAGGGAAGATTTTTATGTAGCCCAATGTCCTAGTATGTTGAAATTCCTAGCAGTCTGAATCATCTCTCTGATTATATAACATAGGAAGATTAATGATTTATGTTTTCAGCTGAAATTAGGTTTGTGTCTTTGATTGTATCATTATATGCCTTATAATAAAAAGATGCTGTGGTAAGTGATTTTACTTCCCAGCTGATCAAGCATGAGCAACCTGACACATACATCATTTCCGTATTGAATATTCATGCAACATGCTGCTGTGATCACTGTTTGGAAGCAGCATATTCTATTTGAAACCCTGCTTTTCCCCATTAGGGCTGAATGACTGAACCACTGACTACCACTGACCACAACTGTTTGCCTGGCTCTGCAGCTGTCAAGATTCCTTGCTACTCAGAAATGCCTTAAATATGCCAGTCTATGTCTTGAATGCCTGGATATGTCCAATGCAGCTATAAGAAAAATGATGCTGTTGGCATCATACAAGGCAAAGAAAGCATTCTTCCTAGCTTACTAAATATAAATATAATAGTTTCACACAAAAGCAGTGTTTAATGCATGGAGCCAGGGTGAAGTTGCAGGCACTCTTGGATCTATAGCTTAGATATTTAGTCCATACAGATAGCCGTCGTAGGAACCATATAGCTGCAGCAACTGGAGGGGAGAAAATTCACAATTAAGGTGTAATGATGCTGGATCAGAGGACTAAAGGGAATATGTTCATTAAACATTGAGAGGGCAAGGATATGGGCTGAGAGGTTATGTGAAGCTTTCTCTGTTTTTATTCATGGTAACGTTTTGTAATGTTTTTTTTTTTTTAAGATTTATTTTATTTACTTATTGATTTCTCCCCACCCCTTTGTTGTTTGCACTTGCTGTGTCTGTTGTCTTCCCTGATTCCCCAGGAGGCACCGGGAACCAAACCCAGAACCTCCAATGTGGGAAGGAGGTGCCTAATCGCTTGAGCCACCTCCGCTCTGAAGCTTTCACTTTTGAGGGACATTCTGCATGACGTAAACTGGATTAGGAGGATCTCTGTTATTAAGTTAGTTGCAGAAAAGTTGAATGGAGTCAAATCCTTCCTGGAGGGCTTGTGGACATTTACCATCCTGGTGAATCCATCTGTGACCTTTTCAGAGTTTGAATTCTCAAAAACGCTAAATATGTCACAGCTCCATCTAGGTTGGCTACTGCTGCCATTGCCCACCTTTTGATATTCGAGGAATACCAGTGCATATCTGTGGTCCACCTGGGTAAGGAAGGTTATTAAGGAAGAGAAGGAAGCTCTCTCCTCCTAGAGGGGCCCGCACCAAGTCTTGGTGTGTATTTTCGTCCTTCTCTCCCATTTCTCAGGAGTCTCTGTTCTTTCCCCCATTTCCCAAATAAATTCTTTTTACTGGTCTTAAAGAAAAGGAAGAGAAGGAAGAAAATGAATATGTGGGATGGTTTTCCTTTTGACGTTTGGGAAAGTGGCATTTTTCAACTTGATTCTTTGTTTTCTTAAATTAATGCTGTCCTTTTGAATAATAAGAGGAATATGATTTCACTCACTTCCTTTTGAAAGCCAATTAATGTTTGTGATTTTTTTACTTTTTTTTTTTTTAGGTACTGTGGGCCGGGGATTGAACCCAGGACCTTGTATGTAGGAAGCCAGTGCTCAACCACTGAGCCACATTGGCTTTCCCAAGTTGGTTTTAGCATTTATTTTGCTTGTTGTTTTTGTTTTTTCAGGAGGTATTGGGAACTGAACCCGGGACCTCCATGTGGGAGGTGGGCACTCAACCATTTGAGCCACACCCACTCCCAATGTTTGTGATTTGAAGTAGATGTAAGCCAAGGACATGGGGCAAAATTAGGATCAAGAGTCATTATTGCTTTGATCACTCTTCCTTTATATCTCTGTTCTTCCTTTTGATAGAAAGGAAAGGACTTTGGATATTTTCCCAAAGATGCAGTCCAGATAGAAGAGGTGTTCATATCTGAGGAAGTTCAAGTGTCAACTAAAGTGAGTAAACACATTCTCAGTTATTCATTGAGTTTAAAATTTCTTGGCAAAAACAGTTTTCCAGAGTATGAGTGCCCACTGGTTATGTACCTTGTGTATCAAAACATAAAATACTTAGTCTGAGAACTTACTCTAGGAATAGCTTGAGTATGTGAATAAAATTGAATAAGACAGGCAAAGATTTTGCTGAATACAGGCAAATATTTTGCTTTCTGAAAAATTGATAGATAGTAGAGAATAATGATTAAGTGCATGGGTTCTGGAGGTGGACTGAGTTCAAAGCTTGTGCCTCAATTTCCTCATCTATAAAATGGAGGTGATGATTATAATACTACTTCACAAATACACTGAGGAATAAATGAGTAAATATATCTAAAATACACTGAACAACACTTAAGTGCTCTATAAGTGTTAGATAACATTACTAATAATTACTAATTATTGTCTTACTGGGGCCAAATTTGATTTCCCTCCACTCTCCCTTGGTCTCATATCTGTGCAATCTCTTTTGCTGTTGAAATTTTTAATGAGCTTGGTAATGTTGGGTATGATAGTGAGAAAGGGAATAGGAAGGGGGAGTTTTTAATATGTTAACTTGATTAACCCATTTAATTTAGATTCTAGGTTAAGCCAATTTACCTTAAGTGAAGTCAGTGTGAAGTGAGTTAAGCCCATTCTATTATATGGCTCTTTTCCAACACAAACTCTGGGGTTAACTCTCCATTCAGTGTATAATAATTGGCCCTGTTAGTTCTGCCTCCAAAATATATCTAGAGTATATTGCCATCTCTCTATTTTCACTCTCACCAGAACCCTCATCCAAGGTACCATCATTTCTTAATTAGAATACTATAGTAGCCTTCTAATTTGTCTCCTTGCCTCTACATTTGCCCTCTTGCAATCCATTTTCCAAACAGCAACAAATCTTGTACAAAGAAAAGCAAAAAGTCAGGTTATGTCATTCCCTCAGTTAAAGTCTTTTTATGGATTTTCACTGAGCCTGGAGTAAAATGCAGACTCGTTACCCTAGCCTCACAGGTCGTACATAATCTGTTCCTGTGCCCCTTAATGGCCCCATCTTGTGCCACTCTCCCCTTACTCACCACACTCCAAGTCACACTGGCCATTGGACTGTTCTTTAGACATGCCAAGCTCTTCCCAGCCCAAGGAGTGTTCCCTCTGGTTGGAATGCTTTCTCCAAGTTTTTCACTTGGTTACTTTCTTCTTATCCTTTAGGTCACAGCTTAAACATCACTACCTTAGAGAGCACAGGTCCCTCTTTGTTTCCTCCATAGCACTTTTCACAATTTATAATTCTTGTTTCCATTGTTTACTATTTTCTATTGTTTACCTAGCACAATGCCAGGAACATAGTAAGCACCAGAAGCCCCAAATTCTTAGGTGAGATTCCAGGGAAACACACTCCAAAACATATCTTTGAATCTAAAAGGCTTCCTGGGGAGTTCTCTTAAGAATAGCATCTTTGAGGGGAAAAAAAGTAGGATTGAGCAGGCAGAGAAGTTGAACTTTGAGCAGTTGCAACTAAGGTCTCAGTCAATTCCACAAGTATCTCTGAAGGTAGCATAGTCCTTCAGAGTTTTTCTGAATAGAGGAGAGGAGGTTGGGCCTTTGTACCTCTGCAGAACACTTTGTACTATTCTAAGCACTTGACTCATTCAGTCTTCACAATAACACTATGAGGAAGGTACTGTCATTATCCCCACTTTACAGATGAGGAGACTGAGGCCTAGAGAGGTCACATCATTCATCCAATATCACAGAGCTAGAAGACGGCAGGGTCTGATTTGAACCCATAGGGTGTGGCTCCAGAGTCTGTTCTTCATCATCTACTCTGTTGGAATGCCAAAAATATGTTGTAAATTTGCAATTCTGAAACTAATTTAAAAAAAAATAACGGAAATTAATTCTCACTTCATAATGGTTATATCCAGAGAGCAGCACACTTCACTGTTTCTAATGTTCAGATTTTTAAAAATGGCTTCATCATTTTTCCTCCTGATGATTTGGTTGTTCTGTGAGATGAGCACGTTTATCTCCATGTTCGTTGGCTATATGCAAGTCTTCAATAAGAGAAGTTTAAATGTTTTGGTGTAACTTCTAACCAGACCTTCATACTGCAAGAGTCTTTGGTCTGTTTGAGCTGTAAAGACATTTTTATATGTGACCATAAACAATGAAAGTCCCCTCCTTCAAATCTCCAAATGAATGGGTGTATCCACTCAGTACATTCTTGGGAGGTACATGATTTTATGGACATTTATAGCTTTTGGTCAGAGTTTATTTGTAGAATACTCAAAACATTGACTGTCTCCTTCTCAAAATCTTTAAGTATTTGATAACATATAAACCATAATATAAAAGGATTTCCCTTTAGATTTATTTCATTAAACTAGTTCATAAGTCAGTTATGATAGAAGTGTTTGAGAATGGAAGATCTTCTGCTGATCTAGCTGTGTTGTCTTAGGAAAATCACAGTCATCAATTTAAATGATTTAGAGAGAAATAAGAAGCTTTAGTTTATATATGCAATCATGATTTTTTTCTTTTAGGAATCTGACTTTCTTTGTCTTCTTGGAGTTAGCTACACATTTGAAAGTGAAGATAGTGAGTTAAACATTGATAATGGTGAAAAAACATATCCATATGAAGAAGATAAAGACAAAAAATCTAATGTCTATGAAAATGATTTGCAAATGGGACCTGAATTTTATTCCACGTTTGAAGGCATTTTGTCAGAAGACCAATTTCCAGCATCAGAGGCTCCAGAAGATATCAGAAGTGAATCAAATAGCTGGGAAGAAGTAAAAGCTGCAAGTGTGGAACAGACTATAGTAAAAGAAGAAACCCAAAATCATTTTCCAGAAGTGGATCATGTCCTACCATCCTCAACTGTGTCTGAAGTGAAAGGGTGGATTGGATTGGGAAGGGAACAAGCTGAAGGAAAAACTTTTGAATCAGTTATTGAACCTGAACAAGAAAGTTCATTTCAAAGTAGAAAAATAGCAGTGGAAGATAAGGATGACCTAGAGGAATTAAATAATGGTAACCCTCAAACAGAACATAAGCAAGAACCTGAACCAGAATTTGATTCAGTGCCAAAGAAACAGTCTGATCTAGAATCTGAATCAGAGCAAATTCTCAAACTTCAATCTACTGGTTGGTTTGGTGGTGGATTTGCAAGTTACTTAGGCTTTGGAGATGAGGATACAGGACTTGAATTATTGCCCAAAGAAACAAATCCACCACCACAATATGTTCCCAATTCGATATCATCTGATGAAGAATCCATAGTTCCATGTACAGAAAGGATAATGGAGAAAGAAGACCCAATCGCTAATGAGAGCTTAATTCCCAAGACAAGTTGGTTTGATTTTGGTTTTGGTATGCTAGGCTTTGCATATGCTAGTGAGGATAATATTATATCACCTGATGGGAAAAATGAAGAAGAAGGTAGGGTAGAAAAACATGAATATCCTCTAGCAAGAGAATTTGACCCTAATAAGGAACAAGAAATTGAAATAATAAAAATTATGGAAAATGAAGGTCAGATAAACAAGAAAAGCATCTTAAAGGAAACAGAAGATTCTGACACCTTACCATATTTGAAAATGCTCTTGTATAATTTTGAAAACCCTTGGAACTTCCAGAACATTCCAAAGGAAACAGAATTGCCAATTCCCGGACAGTTATTGGATCAAGATAATGTCATTGAAAATAATGAAAGAGAAGAAATTTCAGTTGAAAATGATCCCACAGATAATATTAAAGTTATGATGTTAAAAAGTAGATATAGCCAACCAGGTTAGTATGAAAATATCCCTAATATAATTATTTTATTTTTAAGTGTAATTTACTTATTTATTTTTTAATGTTTTTATGTTGGTAAAATAACACAAAACTAGTTTTAAATACAGTTTAGTAATGTTAGGCATTGTCAGTATTGTGTAACTTTCACCACTATCTATTTCCAGAACATTTTCGTCATCCCAAACTGAAACTCTGTACCTGTTAAGCAATATCTCCCCATACCCCTTCCTATTAGCCAATGATAACCACTGTTCTGCTTTCTGTCTCTGTGAATTTGCCTATTCTGAATACCTCAAATAAGTGGAATCATACCATATCTGTACTTTGGTGTCTGGCTTATTTTCTTAGTATGTTTTCAAGGTTCATCCATGATTTAGCATGTATCAGAACTTTATTCCTTTCAGTGGCTGAATAGTATTCCATTGAATGTATATTCCACATTTTGTTTACCCATTCATCTGTTGATGGGCACGTGTGTTGCTTCCACATTTGGGCTGTTGTGAATAATGCTGCTATGAACATTGGTGTACAAGTATCTGGTTGAATTCCTGCTTTCAATTCTTTTGGTATATATCTAGGAGTAGAATTGCTGCTTCAGGTGGTAATTCTATGTTTAACTCCTTGAGGAATCACCAAACTATTTTCCACAGCAGGTGTACCATTTTACATTCCCACCAGCAATGAACGAGGGTTCAAATTTCTCCCTATCCTCACCAACAATGGTCATTTCCTCTGTTTTTTTTTTTTTTAATATTTTTAATGATAGCCATCTTAGTGGGTGTGAAATGGTACTTCATTGTGGTTTTCATTTGTGTTTCCCTAATGACTAATGCATTCCCTACATATTCTTCTAGGAGCTATATAGTCCTGTTTCTTATATTTAGGCCTTTGATCCATTTTGAGTTAATTTTTGTTTATAGTGTGAAAAGGGTTCCCCCTTCATTTTAAAAAAATATACTTTAAAATTTTTTTTAAAAGATTCTTAGATTACATAAATGTTACATTAAAAATGTAGGGGATTCCCATATGCCCCACTCCCTACCCCTCCCACACTTGCTCACATTAACAACATCCTTCATTAGTGTGGTACATTTGTTACAATTGATGAACACATATTGGAGCATTGCCACTAAATGTGGATTATAGTCTACATAATAGTTTAAACTCTCTCCCACACAATTTTGTAAGTTATGACAAGATATATCTTGTCTGTATCTGTCATTGCAACATCATTCAGGACAATTCCAATGTCCCAAAAATGTCCCCATATTACACTTATTTTTCCCTCTCCCTCCCCTCAGAACCTCCAATGGCCACTGCCTCCACATCAGTGATAGAAGTTCTTCCATTGCTAGAATAACAATAAATCTATAGTAGAATAACAGTAAGTCTACTTTAGTCCATTGTTCATTCCCCAACCCTAAGGATTCTGGATGGCAGCTTGGGAGTTTGGCACCCTGCCAGTAGGCCCTACTTTGGAATTTATGCTTCCCAGTGTGTCAGAGTTGGACTCAGTTGTGGTTTCCCTACATGTGGCTCTTCTGCCCCATCTATTTGAACCTATAGTTCATACTAGAG
>PVKH010039401.1:0-11193 GCA_004027955.1 Chaetophractus vellerosus | reverse complement strand
GTGTTCTTCCAGAGAGTGGAGACTATGGGCTGTCCATGTGCCAGCTGGGTCCAGAGGCTCGGTGGAACTGCAATTCTTACTCTACAACTCATCGGACTCACCCAGGACACCTAGTGGGGGAGATGATGATGGACAATGGCTATCCTGGGGAATGGAGAGAGTCTGCAGCTCCAGGCAGGATAATCTCATCCATGGGATATAAGTCCCCTCTCACTTGGTGGTGGAGGGGACATCACCATCCCAGATGCCTCAGGATTGGGAGAAGTGTTATGGACTAGAGTGGACTTGCTGGTGTCCTGTTATAGACTTGTTGTGATTCACGCAATGGAAGAAATTACAAAATCAATGTAATCGATGTATCTTTTAAAAATATAATTAATTTAAAAATTTTTAAATAAAATAAAATATATTTTTTTTAATTTTTAAATTTAATTTTTATTTTTATTTTAAAATATACTTAGATTACATAACTGTTACACAAAAAATATAGGAATTCCCATATGCCCCACCTCCCATGCCTCCCACAACCTCCCACATAAACCTCCTTCATTAGTGTGGCACATTAATTACAATTGACAAACACATCCTGGTGCTTTGCCATTAAGCATGAACCATAGTTCACATTGTAGACCACACTCTCTCCCATACAGTTCTGCATGTTATATGATGATATAAAATGGCCCATATCTGTCATTACAATGTCACTCAGGACAATTCCCAAATCCTGAAAAAGCCCCTGTATTACAATTGCTTTTCCCTCTCCCTGCCCCCAGAGCCTCCAGTGGCCCCTGGCTCCACATCAATGTTGTAATTTCTTCCACTGCTTCAATCACAATATGTCCATAGTAGAATAATGTAAGTCCAATCTATTACATAGCACTTCCCCCCATCCTGAGGTGTCTAGGATGGTGATGTCCACTCCACCTCCAATTGAGAGGGGGCTTATTTCCCATGGGGAAGATGGATGCAATTATACTGCCTGCAGCTGCAGATTCTCTCCATTCCCTGGGATGGCCGTTGCCCATCATCATCTCCCTGCCGGTTGTCCTGCGTGAGTCCAATGAGCTGTAGAGTAGGAAATCCTCTCCACCAAGGTTCCGGGCCCATCTGGCACATGGACAGTTTCAAGACTCCAGTCTCTGGACATACACCTACAAACTCTAGCACCAAGTAGAGGTTTGAATAGAAAGGACAGATGAGCCTTGTGCAGGAAATACATAGTTGAGTCCAACTCTGTCACTCTCAGGAGTACAAACTCCAAAGTAGGGCCCCCTGGCAAGGCACCAAACTCTGGAGCTATCTGCCCTGACATAGAACCTGGGTGTCTCCAGAGCCCTCAGGTGCCCCACTATTTGGGGTGATATCCACTTTGGAATTCTATGAGATCCTACTGAGATGTGCATAAGCGTTACCTCTGGCATGAACTCCTGACTCATTTTGAAGTATCTTAGCCATATGAACTCATTTGTCTTTACATTTTCCCCCTTTTATTCAGGGTCTTTTTCCACTCGCATTGCCAGTTGGCAGTTGGTAGCAATTCCTCGGTGCCAGGGAGATTCATCCCCGGGAGTCATGTCCCATGCTGAGGGGAAGGTAATGTATTTATATGCTGAGTTTGGCTTAGAGAAAGGCCACATTTGAGCAACAAGGAGGCTTTCAGGAGGCAACCCTTAGGCACTCCATAGCAATAGGCTAAGTTTCAATTTCAAGAGTAAAGGCTCATAAGTCTAGTCATCAATATCAAGGGCCCATCAGTGGATCATCCTCCTTTTCCAGTCACTGCCCCTGCACTTGGGGGACTCCCTTAGAGAATGTGACAGAGCTCTCCAGGATGGGAATTCAGTATTCTCTCATTTATTGAGTGGTTCTTCACCCACTGTTACAATGCCCCATGAACATTTGAACATTTTTATATACCTCATATTTATGCTCAGATGAACTTCCTCTCATGCATCCCCCATCCCTGACACTCCACACCAATGATCCTCCCCTGCCCCAGTTGTAGCCCTTTGGTGATCTGAAGCTTCTGAAAAGTTGAAGCCATTACAATAGCTGAATACAATTAATAGGAAAATGAAATAATAATGATAAGTTTAAATGTAAGAGATAAAATGCATAAAAATTTTAAAAACTAAAACTAAACTAAAATAAAAAGTTTGGGATATTAAAAATGAAAAAGATAAAAAAATTTTCTTGACCTTTTGCCTTTCATCACTGCAATATCTGGTGTCCAGTCTGTACCATGGCATCTTCCCCCTCTCATTCCCCAGTGTCTCACTATTTTTCATTTTGTTTACAAAGAAGTTTTAGGCCACAGCAAAGTCATACACAAAAAGCAGGAGACTCTCATATACCCAACATCCTCCCCCTTTTCTCCCCTCCATATTAATACCTTTTTATATGTGGATGGTGGCATTGTTATAATGGATATACAAGTAGTGAAACATAGCTACTAAACATTGTCAATGGTTTACACTATGGTTTGCATTTTAGACCATACACTTTTATAAATTTTGATAATATTTACTATGTCCTGTGTCAATCACTATATGATAATGAAGAACATTTCCACTGACCACTAAATACCACCTGTTTTATCTATTCTCTTCCTCCCACCCCATCTTCCCAGGGCCCAAGACAACCTCCAACTTGACTCATTGGGTGACAAGATTCATAGTTACATACAACAAGAGGTCTTGACACACTGGTTTGTTTTCCTCTATTAGGAACCACCCCTGCTTTTGAGAGACTCTCGCCTCTCTATTTCTGAACAAATCAGTCTTCCCAAAGATGGGAGTCCAACTTCTTCCCACTCATTATGTGGGTCTCCACCCACTGATACAACACATTATGACAGAATGAACACTCACACACTCCCTAGAACCCTTCTCTCAGTGTGCCTTGTCCCGAATGCCTCCCCAACCAACATCTTAAAACAGTGATATTCCTTGTTATTTTTCCATAAGAGCATTCCCACCTCTGTACTTTTAACCTGATACCCACAAATCCCCAGTGTTTACCTGGTCCCTCTCCCAACACTCTTCCCAGTATCCTGGACCTTCTGACTCACCCTTCCCAATATACCCACCTGTCAACCCTGCCCCACCCAACCCAATAGTATCACTACCCTCCTGTCCTGTCCCTTCAACACACAACTACACTCTATCACTTTACCATAGATTACATCCATATGGGTGATGGCTCACATCCTCCTATTTCTTGTAAACCTATCTTACAGACAATAGCTCTCTGAGACTGCTCAATTTCCTTAATTCATATCTGTGACATCATGTACTGTTCATCCTTCAGTGCCTGGCTTGCTTCACTCAACATAAGGTTTTCAAGATTCATCCATGTTATCCCTTGTGTTAGCACTTTATTCCTTTTTATAGCTGAGTAATATTCCTTTGTATGTATGTACCACATTTTGTTTTTCCATTCATCAATTGATGGGCACCTGGCTTGATTCCAACTTTTTTGGCAATAGTGAACAATGCTGCTATGAACATTGGTGTGCATATATCTGTTCATGTTTTTGCTTTCAATTCTTCAGGGTATATACCCAGCAGTGGAATTGATGGATCATATGGAAGTTCTATAGTTAGTTTTTTGAGGAACCGCAGATCTGTCCTCCATAGTGGCTGGACCATTCTACAATCCCACCAGCAGTAGTTTAGAATACAAGAGATAATATTTACTATGTTACAAAAGTTACCTTCCTTGACTGATGCCCACTGTCAACCTGGTATATTTACTTTACTATCATTTTGAAGATTTCCTTCACTTCTTTGTTGTATTGGTTGGATCACTGTTTCCTAGACTCCATTTTTTCTTTCTTGATTTAATTCCTCATTTTGTTGAATATATTCTCCAGAAGGTAGCTTTCTGATAAAGGGATAAATTTTTTTGAGACTTTGTGTGTCTGAAAATGTCTTAAACTGATAAATACGGTTGTATTTAGAATTCTAGATTGGGCATATTCTTCCTTCAGAAGTTTGAAAACATTAATTTATTGCCTTGTAAGTTCCAGTGTTGCCACTCTGATTCTTGGTCTTTTGACCTTCCACAGTGATGTGTCTATTTTCCTTTTGTGTGTTGAGTGATAGGTAAAAGTCCTTTCAAATTGGAAACTCATTTAGTTTTAGTAACTTTTCTTGACTTACTAGTGTAATAGCCTCTGCTCTGTTTTCAGTTTTTTCTCTCTAGAATTCTTAGGCCTCCTGGATTGATCCTCCAGTTTTTTTATCTAACTTCTTCCATTTCTTTATATTTCTGTTTTAATTCGTATAAGATTTTCTCAACTCTTTTCCAATACTTCTATTAAGGTTTTTTAAAAGAACTTAGAAAACGAACATTTATTTTATTAATTTATCTCTCTCCATCCCCTTGTTGTTTGCACTTGCTGTGTTTGTTCATCTTTGTTTTTTTTTTAGGAGGCACAGGGAACCGAACCTGGGACCGATGTGGAAAGGAGGCACCTAATCACTGAACTCACCTACATTGCCTGTTTTGTTGTGTCTCTCATTATGTTTTTCTTCTTGTGTGTCTTGTTGTGTCAGCTTGCTGCACCTGTCCATCGCACCAGCTCACTGTCTTCTTTAGGAGGCACCGGGAACTGAACCACGGACCTCTCATGTGGTATGTGGAATCCAATCGCTTGAACCACATCTGCTTCCCTCTATTTAGTTTTATTTTTGCTGTCATATTTGAATTTTAAAGACCTCTTCATTGTTTCCTGTAGCATCCTTTTTGTTCCAATATCTTATCATTTTGAGGATACTAATGAGATGGCTTTATTTTCCAGCAAAGTCTGTTTTCTGGAAATTGTTTCTCCACTCTGTTTCTAGTTTCTCTATTTCCTTTTCGAGGTGGTCCTCAAACTAATGATTACTGGTTGCTTATTCTATTTAAGAGTTGAACACTAAATATTAGATTTTAAACTCTTGTGTGAGTTTATGGGGCTTCACTCCAGAATGATCTAGTTGAGTTCTTTTTTGAGGGAGTTCCTGATGTTAGGTCTTGCAGTTTTGTTTCATTGTGTTTTGTTTTGTTTACTGTGGGAACATATATTTAACATTTCATTTCCCATTTAATTATATTCAAAATATTGTGCTGCCATCACCACCATACATTACCGTAACACTTCCATCATACCCAACAAAACTTTGTACCCATTAAGCATTAACTTCCCTTTTCCCCACCTTCCCCCACCTCTGGTAATTTGCAATCTACTTTCTGTTTATGAATTTTTAGTTATTTCCTATAAAAAATCATATAAAGAAAAAATAGTAATTTTTTAATGTTTTTGCAGCAATGGCAAAGAAGATATAACAATTCTAAGAGACAACAATAAGAGGTATTGGGGGTATGGCATTTTTCCTTATGAAAATGTTCTAAATTAACTGAGGTGATGACAGCACAACTCTGTGATGAAAATGAGAGCCACTTAGTGTACACTTTGAATAGATTGTACAAAACATGGGACTGTACAACACAGAGAATCCAGGATGGAAGGACAAATATGAGAACATGTTCTCATGAACTATAACAAATGTATAATACTAATACAGGGTGTTAATCATCTTGTGGCTTATGGGAAATACTCCAAATATAAGATATGGGCTATAGTTAGTAATAGTATCTTGATGACGCTCTTTCATATTTTGTAACAAATCTTTCACAACAACGCAAGGTGTTGTTGGTGGGGAAATGTATGGGAGCCCTGTATCATGAAATGCATGTTTGTTTTCTAAGATCATAACTTTGACACTTATTATGTATGTGAACATAAAGAATCACTCATTTATATATTCATATTTATGTATGAATGATACACTTCAATAAAATTTTATTTTAAAAATTAATATGGAGATACATGGAAAAAACAATCTATGTAACATATAGACTATCGTTAACTGTAATAGTATAATATTTTTACAGCAACAGCAAAGAAGATACTATATGAATGGTAAGGGTCAATAATGTGGGGAGGTATAAAGGGGAATGGGATTTTTTCTTTTGGAGTAATGAAATGTTGTCAAATCGACTGAGCTCAGGACAGCTCAGCTCTGTGATGAAATGGTGTGCCGCTGAGTGTACACTTTAGATGGACTGTACAGGGCAGGGAAAAGTATAACACAGTGAACCCCATGTTGAGTGATGGACTGTGGTTAATTGTTCAAATTTGAGAATATTCTCTTGTGAATGATAACAAATATACAATACTAATACATGATATTAATAATATGATGGTTTGTAGTAAAAATGCACTAAATATAAGCTATGGACTATAGATAGCAGTAATATAATGACAGTGTTCTTTCATAATTTGTAATAAATGTGTCACAACAATGTATTGGTTGTGGGTGGTATATGGCAATCTTGTATGGTATGCATTTTTATTTGTTAACTCACTCTTTTGACATAAAAAAATAAATTTACCTTTTCTAGAGTCTCATAAATATGGAATCATACAGCATGTGCATAGCAGTCTAGATTATTTGATTACCATACTGTTTTTTAGAGTTATCCATGTTTTTTTCATTCTCTCACATGATGATGGACATTTGCTAACATCCAGTGATTTACTGTTATGAATAAAGCTAGTACCAATAATTTAAAACTCTGGGTGAGAATACATGTTTTCATTTATTTTGGATAAATATCCAGGAATGGAATTTCTGGGTTCCTAGGAAGTTTTTAGGAAACCAGAGAACTTCCAAATTGGTTTTGCCACTTTATATTGGCATCAATAGTGTATGAGAATTTTAGCTGCTCTAAAACCTCTCTTATATTTAGTAATGTCAGTCCTTTGAATTATTACAACTCGAATTTGTTATGGTTTTTCATTGTGGTTTTATTTTCCCTGTGCTAATGATGTTAAGCTCTTTTACTTATTTATTTATACTTTCTAATGAAATGTCTGTGTGAATGTTTAGCACATTTTAATGAACTTTAGTCATCTAAACATTGAGTTATAACAATTTCTTATATTTTAAATACATACATATATATATATAGTTATATATATGATGTGGTAGATACTACTCCAGTCAGACACCAGTGATCTCCAACTACTTGTCAAATTCCCTTTACTTACCTGTGAGCAGAAACTGATCATATGTATGGGTTTCCTTCTGGAACTTTTATGGAGATTATAAGAACCTATAAATCAACAGGGTTGGAATGTACAATTTACAAATTTGATGCTTCTAAAACATGAACATGGTATATCTGCTCATTTAGTGAGGGCTTTTTAGCTAAATAACCAAGTTTATTCTGCTTTCCATGTTACTGCAGGCAACACTGTCACTAAGATGTCTGCCACTACATAATAAGGACTCACCTGCTCCCAATTTCCAAAAGCATGTTCTGCACGTCTTTTTTTTAATATACTTTATTTTTATAGAAATTTCTTAAGATTGCATAAATGTTACATAAAAATATAGTGGATTCCCATATGCACTACTCCCTACCCCTCCCACACTTTCCCACATTAAAAACATCCTTCATTAGTGTGGTACATTTGTTGCAATTGATGAACACATATTGGTGCATTGCCACTAAGTGTGGATTATAGTTCCATTATAGCTTACTCTCTATCCCATCACAATTTTGTAAGTTCTGACAAGATATACAATGGCCTGTATCTATCATTGCAATGTCATTCAGGACAATTCCAGTGTCCCAAAACTGACCCCATATTATGCCCATTTTTCCCTCTCCATCCCCTCAGAATCTCTGGTGGACACTGCCTCCACATCAATGATAAAAGTCCTTCCATTGCTAGAATCACAATAAGTCTATAGTAGAATAACAGTAACTCTGCTCTAGCCCATTGTTCATTCCCCAATTCTGAGGCTTCTGGGATGGTGATGCCCTCTCTGCCTCTAATTTTGAGGGGACTTAGATCCCATGGCACAGATGGATGGGACTATATTGCTTGCAGTTTTAGGCTTCCTCTGTTCCTTAGGATGGGCATTGTCCATCATCATTTTCTTGTTCATTGTCCTGGGTGAGTCCAAAGGACTGGAGATAAGTGGTTGCAACTCTTTTGAGATTCAGAGCCTAACTGACACATGGAAAGTGCAAAAATTTAAGTCGTTTGTACATAAATTCATTAACTCTAGTACCAATGATTGGTTCAAATATAAGGGGCAGAAGAGCCATGTATAAGGAAATTAGAATTGAGTCCCACATTGTCATGCTGGGGAGCATAAATTCCAATGTAGGGTCCATTGGCAGAGTGCTAACCTCCTGAGCTGCCTGCCCTGCCAATGTCTGGGTGTCTCCAGAGCCCTCAGGAGCACTATTTGAGGCATTATTTACTGTGGCAGTAAATGAGAGCCTGCTGAGTCATGCATAAGCATAACATCAGGAATGACTCCAGACTCCCTTTGAAGTCTCTTAGCCACATAAATTCATTTTGTCTCTACACTTTCCCTGTTTCAGTCAAGTTCTTTTTCCAGTTGCATTGTTAGTTGGCGCTTGGTAGTAATTCCTTGGTGCCAATGGAGGCTCAACGCTGGGAGTCATGTCCCAACCTAGGGGTGGGTGTTGGTGAAGGTAATGCATTTATATGTTCTGTTTGGCATTAGGTGTTAGTGGTGGGTTGATGTATGGGACACCTGAATGATGTTATGCATGTTTGATTTGTGTATTCACAACTTTTACCACACAATTATTGTTTATGTATGTTCATATAAGAATAATATACTTCAATTAAATTTTAAAAATAAAAAAAACAAAATCATAAGTGTACAGCCTTCCTGTGATTTCCTAAATGAGGTATGTAGGTAGAAGGAAGTTGCTACTCATATGCATATCTCAAAGACCATTGTTTCGGTCAGCCACAGGAGTGCCTTTTGAAATATACCAAAGATTGGTCAGTCTTTATAAAGGGTATTTATTCAGGGTAGAAGCTTACAGTTACCAGGCCACAAAGCATAAATTTCTTCCCATACCAAAGTCCATGTGTTGGAGCAAGATGGCTGCCGACATCTCCAGGGTTCAGGCTTCCAGATTCCTTTGTTCCCGGGGCTGTGTTTCTCTCCAGGCTTAGCGTCTGTTTTCTCCACGAGTTCAGCTGTAGACCATGAGGCTTTTTATGCTTTGCATCTCTCCACAAGGCCAGCTGTAGACTATATGGCGAACGGCTCACTCCAGCATCAGAACTGCTTTTCAAATCTCTTTCTCCAAATCTCTTCTCTCAGTCTGCTTTTCTCAATCTGCTTTCTCTGCTGCCTCTTGTCTAGCCTTTTATACTTGAGACCACGCCCACCGAGGGGTGGGGCTCAATGTCTCACTGAGTGGATGCACCTGTGTTTGACTCTATAGCTATCACATATATGGCCTGCTACATTTTCTGTTTTTGGTTTTGTTTTGGTTTTTAAGGAATTTAGAGGCTTAATGAGAGAGAAAAACAAGACCAAGACAGAGCTTAAAGGATGTAAGACCTGAAGATTCTGGGGTAAATCACTGTGATACCCTTACTGTGATTTCTCAAGAGACAGGGAAAATCAACTAAAGTACCAGTAATTGGGCCATAAAACAATTGGTTCTCAGGAACATAGAGTCTCCTGGCTCAGGAAAAGACCAGAACAGCAGGAAGTCTTCTGAGTCATAACCACCAGCCCACAAACTCGGTAATGTCCTCTACAATTGACTGAACTTCCCCTCCCTTTCTCTCCTAACCACTTCTTTCCCGTTCCTAATATGTCCTCTCTTTCTGGCTCTCTGAGAGGCATCTTTCAACTCTGAGTCTTTCCTTAGAGTTTCTATGTGCTAGAGAATAAGACCCTAAATCAAGGCAGAATTTCACATTTCTATAAGTTTGGTCTAGGTGTTCATGTACTCTGAGCAGCTACCTGGGGGAATCTCTCTGGCATCCGTGACTAATTTTAGGTTATAGCATTGGAAATATTGTGCACTCTGACTGCAAATTCAGCATTGCTCCATGCCTAAGGAATATAATAAATGCAGGATACAGCAGCAGGACCATTAAAGTCAGGAGAGGAGTGGGGGGAGTACATCAGAGTAGATAGTGAATTTTGGTCCTTTTCTATGCCCAAAAGATGTACCGTAGAAGTTAATTTTCAGCTTCAATATGGATCAAACTAATTAGAAGCTGAAAAAAATAGCAGTAGGGATCAAAATTAAGAAATAGTAAAGCAAAAAATGAAATTAATTGGGGTTATTATTCCTTGCCCACTTATTTTCACTACTCCCTAGTCTAAGGGCTTCCCAAACTTGTGGTATTTATACTGTCTCTGAATATCCAAATTTCCCCGATTTTGATATATTGGAGTACATTTCCATACTCAGTGACTAAAGGAAACAACGGGCCTCATTCTCTTCACCTTCTAAACAACTCATCAACTCCAACGTTTGTGAAATTCACTACCATTTAAAAATTAAATTCATATGAAACTGACAAAAATGTTAAGAATCCTATGTTATATGTCTCTTGTTCAAAGAATGTTTCTGTACTACTTGCCCGATAAAAAGGATATGGTGAGTTACATGACAAATTGTTGGGCTCAAATTCCATCTCCACTGCTTGCTACCTCTGTGGATTTGGGCAAGTTCCTTGCCAGCTTTGTGCCTCAGTTCCTCATCTGTTTAAAACAAGAAGGGCTAAGGATATAAATGGTCTCTATCTCATAGGATTGGTGTGAGAAATAAATATCTTAATACATGGAAAGTGCTTGGAATGGTGTTAAGCCCTATTTTCTTCATTATCATTAGCATCCTTCTCCTCATTCTTCATTAGGAATAAATGAATTTATATTATGAATGGTTTTGAGGAGTTATCCTATGCATAAATGTGCAAGAAAGGACAGAATGAGATGACATTTAGTATAACCCCCAAATTCTATATCCGCTTATATGTAAAGTTAGATTAGATTATATTACTATCACTTGCAAACTGGTAAACCCAGCTTTCCTTTGAAGAATCACACAAAATTAACTTCTGCATTCATCCTTCTTCTCACTTTAAAGATGCAGAATAGTTCTTCTTCAACCAATATAGACCTGGTTTGAGTCACTCAATTGCAGTGAGAATTGAAGGCACTGAGATCACTCTGATAGAAAAATAAGCATAAGATTAACAACAACTAAATTAATCAAAGGAATTTTACATTTAATTCAGACAGAAAATACAAAATGAAGAAATGTTCGTATTGTTGGAGA
>PVKH010039400.1:0-11190 GCA_004027955.1 Chaetophractus vellerosus | reverse complement strand
GTCAGCCTGGCTGACTGACAACTTCTGCAAATGCCTCTCCACTTCACAATTACTCATGCAAAGTAAGAAAATGATGAGTAACAATGAAGTTACTGTAACAGATGAGAACTCTTAGATTCTGCTTCAGAAATATCAAGATCCACAATGCTGAGGAGACCAAAGACTCTAATTAACCTGCTTTTAAATCTAAGTAGGGAATTTGGTATTGTTCTCCAACCTACCACAATGATCACAACATCCAGACAATTCCAGAAATTCCTGAAATAGTGTAGCTTGTGAATGCGAATTTCCAATATCTCTTCCACCACATAGTAAAGGATAAAGAGACAAAAGATAATCTCACAGGCTGCCAGGAAGAAATCAAAAGTTGTAACATATCGGATCAGCTTTACAGGCTGAAATTGCCAAGATGGAATCACACCGCCTGTTGCTGGGAATTCAACCAATAACCTGTGTTGCAATAAGAACAATTAAAACAGTAATAACAACAACATGTGGGTATAGCTGGGAAAGGATGTCCATCTATTCTGTCCCTGCACTGAGAGGTAATAAAATTGCTAACCCAAGTCACCCGAAACTAGTTGTATAAGGTTTTAGCACAGTCAATAGCTCTGTACTTGTAGCATTTTTGCCACAAAAGGAATAAGACATCCTAAGGCCTCCCAGCCCCAAGGGATTATGTCCTTCTCACTACTTTTCTGGTATTTATACTGTCTCAAAATGCTATATGCTTTTTAAATGTAAAAGTTTAATGTAAAAATCAACAAACAAGCCTTACCAGGATGTCTATTAAATACAAGTCACTGTACTAGGCACATGAAGGATATAGAGGAATATGTCATGTGCTCAAAACAGGTATGATCTGGGTGAGAAGTATATTTTATACCTATATGAGGGACTGTCTCATTCATTCATTAGGTAACACCTAATTAGTATCTAGTAGTTTCCCTTGCTAAGGGCTATTTTCCCCATCTCTCCTAGAGCCTTAGAATTAATGGGTACTCAGTAAATGTCTGTTTGTCTGAAATAGTGATATAAATTTTTTACATTCCTATCGATGGCAGTGATCTTTAGTGGTTTACTATAATCGAAGTGAGCATTAATCTTGCCAGTTTCCCATTCTGAACAATTAAAACAATAATTGTAGGGTTGAGTTGAGTGATTTACTTAATGGTATAGTCTCCTTATATAACTAAGGATAGAATTTCTAGCTCCTTAACTTTAAAATATCTTTAGCCAGTTATTAGGCATAACTCTCTCTCCCATTCCAGCATGGACAGCCATGCCTAGAACCTGATTATCCAGGGCTAACATTTGAGCAATAATCTAAGAAAGGCAAGGACAATAGTGTATTAGAATTGATCAAAGAAACGTAAAAATCGTTCCTCCCTCGTCATTGTCCATTCCGCCTTGCTTCTCTTTCCTATGTGATGTGTTGGAGAGTGGGAGCAAGAACCAGAAACTCTGCAGAGCGATACTGAAATGAAGAGTCTTGCGACAACCTCGGTGTGCACTGAAAAGGGGAGGAAGTTGCCTCTCTGTGTCAACTCCTCTTTCTCTCTGGCCCATTCTAACCCTGAGTCTGCCAACCACTTCCAGAAGCTTATAAAACAGTGTAGAGAAATGAAGTAATTGCTTTGACAATATTCAAATTCTTAATGTATTTTGGAGGAAGTGAGAGAAACAGTCAAGATCTTCTACCAATAGGTTATTTACTTAACTGTCAATCAGAGTTGTCTGCCTGTTTTTAACCTCTTCTTATCTTTACTGGAATCATTAAGAAAAGTTCAACAATAATTGCAACAGGTTTTCATTCATTTCTAGTAATAAGGACTGGGAAAAGCCACCAACTGGCCATGTGAAACAGACTTGAATTTAGCCTTAAAAATGATGCCAAGCCCACATTTGTGTGGAAATGCAAAAAAAGAAAACAAAAGATGAAAAAATAAGAATTAGAATTTATCCTCCTTATTTTGGGTAGAAATATATGTGCAGTAATCATGTTGGTGATATATGGGTGTCATAGACTGTTCACCTAGGGGAGTAAAGTGGGTGAAGTCTGGATTCCCCTTGGTCTGCTCTACTTTTTTTTTTTTTTAATAGCATTTATTACCTTCTAACAGACTATAAAACCTTACTTATTTATTGTCTATCTCCTCCTGGTAGAATGCAAGCTCTGTAAGGGCAAAGATCTTGTTCTGTTCACTGATGTATGCTCAGAGCCTAGAACAGTGTCTGGCATGTATTAGATGCTCAATAAATGTTGGCTGAATGAATGAATGAATGAACATGAAGAGGCCCCAGGTAAGCCAGTAGAATCATCACCAGTTTCCTCACTGTCACCTATTGAGTGGCCATGATGGCAGCAGTACAGGATCTGTGCAAAGAACTTTATGTGCCTTTGGTAAGTTTTGAGCCAAAGCTGGTACCTGGGTATCCTACTGAACATCAAGAATAGTTCTTGACTACTGTGCTTGTGTTCTAATAGCACGTACATCATCTGAGAGTCAAGGTTGGAGGGCCAGGGTCCTTGGTGAAGGAGCATGTAGTGCTGATCATCATAATGGGTAAGGATAGATATTAGGAAAGCACAATGTTTCTTCTGGAAAGGGTCCAGCATTGGGAGGAACTTGGATGAGACTTAAAGTTCCTTCCAGCTCACAATATTCTAGGATCTCAACTCCTCCTCTCTCTATAATATCCTTATCCCAATAAACCTTCAGTTTTTAGCTTTCCCTTGCTATCAGCCATGATCTCTGCCAATCTCATTTAGCCAACTGCAGGCAATGATTTTCTGGCCTATTTCTAGAAGAAGATGCACACATAACTACTCAGAAATGGGAGGGATGTAGCCCTCAGGACACACCTGACCACACAGAACAGGTTAATGTTGGCGTTGTACACTGAAAAGTCAATAAAAGTTGCCCTGGTTCCTCGGTCCAGCCAGACATTTTTCTTGAGGTTAGCAACCTGAGCAGCTGTTTCCTCTCTTGTTCTTGACAAATCCAGATAATAGCCAGCTCCACTGTAAGATGCAATCATTCCCCAGTGGCTACTCCCATTCAAGTCTTTTTCACTTGTGTAGGTCCAACTAATTAAACATCAAAAACAAAAAACAAAATAGACAGGTCACATCACTGGAATGTTTGTGGCAATTACAAAGACAACTGGCTCCTGGTAAGATAAAAAGTATGCAATAAATAACTTTTATCAAGCTATGTAATATATTTGGCATGGTGCTTCAGAAGTGTTTTATTTCTCAGATACGGTTATTAACCCATTTTAGGAATGGGTGCTCTGAGTCTCAGTGCAAATAACTTGGTCCCAAAGCTTGTGAGGAAAGAGTCAGGAATCTACGGCAGGACTGTCTGCCTCTAGAGCCTGTGTCCATAGCCATTAGTTTATACAGCTGCAGCCAAAAGACGGTCAAGTTCATCAATGCCCACTGTCTGCAACTGAGCACACAGCACTGGAAGTTTAATCCATCAATATTTACAAAGGATTTCTGTGGGACCAGATACTTCGTTGGCAATAATGTGGATACAAAGATGAACCAAGCTCCTTTCCTTGCCAAATAATAAGTAGGGAGAGAAAAGCTGTCATTAAAACAAGAAAACACAAGGTAGATGACAATAAGAACCAAATGAGAAGTATAGAGAAATTGCCAACGCAGTTCAGAGAAGAGCTATCCTTACTTGGGGGTCTGGTGACAGGAGAGATGGACCTGAGAAGTCTTGGGAAGGCGGTGTATTGGGCCTGGACCATGAAAGTTCAGGAGAATTTAGACTTGCCCAGGTAGATGAGAAATCAAAGGTACCCAGGAAGTAGTTCAGTTTGGTTCCCATACGATGGAGGAAAAGAAGGTTGAAAGGTAGAAGGTGGACTGTGGTCAGATTGTGAAGGAAAAGTATGAAGGAGTCACTGAATGAAAGGTTCCTGAGAGGTTCAGAGCAGGGTTACTGATGGCTGCAGGAAAGCCTGGAGTGGTGAGAAACAGAGGGCTCATGTGCAGGAAAGAGTTAACATAGCAGGCCTGAGACTGCTCTGCTTAGACTAATAAATAGCTCTCTACACTGATATAAAACTTTCCCTGAAAGTTAAGAGTGGCTCACTGCACCTAAACTGTTCATACAAACAACATGGTTTGTGCTGAACCACGGCTTTCCTTCTGGGCATCTGGAACTTTGGTATAAGCTAGGCAGAGGAGGCCTACAGAGCAGCCTCCAATAAAAACCTTGGGCTAGGGGTCTCCAATGAGCTTCCCTGGTAACCACATTTCACACATGTCACAACTCGCTGCTGGCAACTACTTTGGGGGCTGGGGGCAAGGGATAAGGAGATCTCAAAAATGACTCTGAGGGAACCGGCTATAGCTCAATTGGTAGGGCTCCAGTTTACCACATGGGAGGCCCCGGGTTCAGTCCCTGGGGCCTCCTCGAGCAGGCAGACCGCCTCGAGAAGGCAAGCTGCCACGGGCAGGGCAAGCCGTCCCAAGCAGGCAGGCCGCCGCGTGGTAAGCTGACTCAGTGGGTTGCCGCAGCGGGGGGAGACAAGCAGACACAGAAGAACGCAAAAATGAGCACAGCGAGAGCAAGCAGAAAGGGGGGGATATATAATAAATAATTTTTAAAAAATGACTCTGACATCTCTGGGTAAAGGGCAGACCATTATCAAGAGGAAGAGCAGATCCAAGTAAGAAATGAATGAGTTCAGTTTGGAGCATATTGAATTAAAACAGCAATAAATAAAACAAATTAAATTGAATTGAAGGAGCCGGTGGGTCATAGAGGTGGAAAATAGTTTTGTCTAATTTCTGTTTTATATCCCTAGAATTTGAGCTCCATGAATGGAGGGATTCATTTGTTCTGTTTATTGCTGTTTTGTTACCCTAGCACCAAGGGCATTGTCAGAAGAGAAGGACTTCATTGGAACATGCCTGGCACATGAATGACACTCAGTGTATCTGCTGAAGAATGATGAATTGCCAAACAGAGATGAGAAGGGAAGCCTGGTGAATGCCAAGGGAAACAGTGTAGAGAAAGAAAAGATAGAGCTCTGAAGCCAGACAACCTGGGAATAAGAGAGGAGAAATGAGAGAAGGGGATTACTGAGTTAGGAGAACCCAGTTTAGTGAAGTCAAGAGAACAAGCAGTCAACTTTGGCACATTCTGTAGAGGTTGAAGAGGATGAAGTCTGAAAATTGGTCAGTAGATTTGCTAACTAGAGGTCACTAGCAGCTTCCAAGAGGGATGTCAAAAGCTTCAACATTTAAGCTTTAATGGAGGTAGCCAATGAAGACTATTCTTTCACACAGGAGTTGAAGGGAAGGAGGAATGGGAATGATTTGAGAATACGGCAGGACTAAGGATGGTTTAAATATACACAAATTCATCCTACAGAAGAAATGACTTATTTGTTTATGCAGTCAACAAATATTCATTGAGTATCTTTATGTGCCAGGTAATGTTCAAGGCTTCGAGAATATAGCAGTGAACAAATCAGAGTCCCTGCCCTCAAGAAATTTGATTCTGGTGGTGAGCTGAGGGTGTCAAGAAGCCAGCCTAACAATGTAATTAAGAAGCAACATGGTGTAATAGAAGAAACTTGGGTTTTGGAGTCGGGCAAGTCTGATGAAAGTCCAGCTCAGTCATTTACTAGCTGTGATATTTTGGGTAATTGAGTCTCAGTTTCTTCATTTATACAATGGAGTTGATACCTATTTCATATAATTGCTTTGGGAAGAAATGCAATAATGCATGAAATCATTTCATATATAGTGTCTGGCACAGAGCAGTGGCTGCATAAATTTCTATTAATGATGTGAGAAAAAGAAAAAATATTGCAAAAGGTATTATAGTTTAAGGCCATGTTTACACTTTGTAGGAGCTAGAAAAAGGAGCATTAGAAAACAAAATCACTACCATAACCTGGAACAAATGCCTCTCAAGACTTACTCTGAATCTTTTGATTTTTACTAAATTTGTTTCTTAAGAACACTGCTATTAAATAGGGTATGCACTGGATGGCAGACAAAGAATCTATTTATGATAAAGATGTAGGCCTATCAACAAATTTGTATTCTATGGCAACTCAGTTCCCAAAAATAGGATGTAGGTGAGCTGACAGAATTGGGTCTCTGAACTTGCAAAGCTTAGAGGACATGTTGGGTCGATGGTGACTCATTCAGGGATAGCAGCACCAAAAGAGCCACCTTGAAAGAGCCAGAGAGCGATTCCTATTCCGTTATCATATCTACAATAATTATACGAATAATGATTGCCCTTCTTTAAAACACAAGATGGCTTAAGTATGGCTAACTACGAGCACAGGAAAATACCTGCAAAATCATTTACACAAATTTGAGAAGGTTGGGATTTAAACCAGACAGAAAAATGGCCTCACAAGCTTATCACACACTTTAAGTAACTGCCTTCTGAACATAAATTTACTTGAAAGAGCAAATTAGAAAAGAATTTCTGGACCAGAAAATTTCTTAGTTAACAATCTAGTGGAAGATATTAGTGGACCTTTAAAAATAGGGTCCAAGAATCTCTTCAGAGAATCCTACCACGGCTTGGACAACTTCTTTTGTAGGGTCAGTGCCTTTTGAAAAATATGCCTGCAGAAACTGAAATGGGATTTAAAAAAAAAAAAAAACGGAGAAAATTTGAGAAACCAAAGTTCTATTTGGACAAGGCCTTAAACGTAAGCATCGGGGAATGATTTAAGTCACCTTCTCGGTGAAGGACTCAGAATGAATGGATCAGAGGCCAGGGGCACGTGGCCACAAGCCACAGACACTTACGCAGTTCCATTCCGTGGGCCGAATGGAGCCCTGTCTTCACTACTGACAGAGTAGACATCATAGCACTCCTTAATTTCATCTCTCAAGTCCTGGGGGATAGAACAGGACCCGTTTCTGACTTTAAGTTGTCGGATACGTGGTACTCCCAACAGCAGGTTTTCATAGTAAATGAAGCTTCGGTTGTCAGCTTCGGTTGTGTTGCTGGGCCCTGTCTTCCAGTACAGCCCATCCAGCAAGGAGCCTTCTGCAAACTGAGAGCAAAGGAAACATTTTTTGAAAAGTTCCAAATTCAGCATTGGTCTTGCTCCTACCTGGAATGCTTTCATGACCAGCAGTTTGGCAACCCTGTGAACGTGGTAGAGTGACAAGCGTGGCTTCTGCTGTCAGAAAGATCTGGGTTTGGATTCTGTTCCATCACTGGCCAGCTGTGAGGTCTCGAGCAGGATCCTCCTCTGAGCCAGGATGGGTGATTGATAAATGGCAACTCTGGTGTTTATTCTGGTACCAAAGGGGGGTGGTGCATAAATCCGTGACCATGACCAACTCCACTTCTCCTTATTAAAATTGCATATGCGTTGAACTGTAGCCTCCAAAATGTTATGTTGAAGTCCTGACTCCTGTTACCTGTGAATGTGACCTTATTTGGAAATAGGTTCATTTCAGATGGAATTAGTTAAGTTAAAATGGGGTCATGCTGGAGGAGGGTGGGGGCCCTAATCCAATATGATGGGGTGTCTTTATTGAAAGGAGAGAGGAAGTAGAGACAAACACAGGGCAGATGGCCATGTGATGGCGGCAGAGACTGAGCCAGACTGCCACCAGCCAAGGAACAGCAGGGATGTGGACATTGCCAGAGGCCTGGAGAGGGGCAAGGGACAGATTCTTCTCCACAGATTTTAGACGGAGCATGGCTCTGCTGACACCTTTATTTCACATTTCTAAGTCTCTAGAACTGCAGGACAATACATTTCTGTTTTTTAAAGCCACGAAGTTAGTGGCACTTTGTGATGGCAGCCCTCAGAAACTAAGACATAGAATAGCATCCCACAGAATCATAGTTCTAAGCTTCTTTGGAGAGGAAAAGACTATCATTCTGATGACCCGTCTGCCATCTAGTGGCTCTTCCAATTGCCTGGGTCATTTTACTGCATGTTGAAGAACTCTCCAGCCCCCACCCCTCATCCCCGCTTTTAGACCTTGGCATTTATTATGGAATTGTGTGTATGTGAGACGTCTCTTGGTAGTGTGCACAGCCAGATATGCCTAAAGGAAAGACAGAACTACCCGTTTCTGTGTCTCATCCTCACCAGGTGATTAATAGAGATGGACTGATTTGCCCTGTTGAGGTGGGAAAGAATCATATCATACAAAGTATTTTGTATGCCAAGTATTTTTGATGTATTAATAGGTTCCTGTGACCCAGTTTTTTCTATCTTTAAAATCAACGGCTCTGACCCCAGGGTTTAGTAAGAATTTTAGCAAGTATCTCCCCAGGGAAACAAGCATTTCCTTTCTAATTTCCTTTCCAATTTTATCAGATTCTGAGCACCATATCCTTGAGATCCATTTAATATTTTTCCTACAGTATAATAGTTTTCCTATTGCTTATACTCTGCTACAAAGTTGGAATTTTTGACAGCTTGAGAAGGGGTTCGATTTCACATCAGATCTTTGAAAGTGTAGGCCTACCTTCTATCAGGTACTATACAAGGAGCTGGAGGTATATGTGATCATCACCAAAGACAGAGAAAACAAAATCCAAAACCAAAACAAGACAAAAACAACCAAAACTGTCACCAAGGGCCTAGCTTCCTGGCATACAGTCAATAAATATTTTTTGAACCATGAATGACTCTTGGGCTAGAAGGAAGGCCATTTTTTTTTTTTTTTTTTGAGGTACCAGGGTTTGGAGATTGACCCCAGGATCTTGTATGCAGGAAGCTGGAGCTCAACCACTGAGCCACACAGGCTCCCTTGAGTTGGTTTTTTTGTTTATTTTGCTTTTGTTTGTTTGTTTTTAGGAGGTACCGGGAACCAAACCTGGGACCTCCCATGTGGGAGGAAGGAGCTCAATTGCTTGAGCCGTATCTGCTTCCCCGATTTTTCTTATTCCTTAGCCATGTGACCATAAACCTTTAAGTACTCTGAATCGCAGTTACCCATTAACAAAATGGGGCATGATGTGAGTACATACCTTGTAAGGTGACTATGAGGATTAAATAAGGTAAGGTATGAAACACTCAGCACCGTGCGAGGCACGTGCAACGCACCAATAAATGCTGGCTGCATCCTCTCGGAGTGTAGGAACCGTAACTTTCAACCACTCACCATAACTCAGAACATCTCACACACAGCAGGCCGGGCAGATCATGCTGCATTGAACATATGAAGCCAAATGAACAATTTTCAGGGATAAAGGGGTACCTTCAAAGTTAACTTGCAAATACCTTCCAGAAGTCTTCCACTGAAGAAAGAGTTTTAAAGTTGGTTTTCTCCATTTTGGACACGGGGGTGTCTATAAAGAGCTGTGACATTATCCGGGTGTAGTAGTACATACTGGAACTCATCATCCCGTAGGTCACTGGAACACAGAAAGAGCCAGGTGAATTCTGAGAGGGGGACCTGCACACACCTGCACACAGTCAACTCCCTCCACATGGGGGTTATTCCTGGCAGATGGCCATTTTTGAAACAAAAAGTCATATAAGATTTGCTCTCATCCTCACCTTCCTCTCCCACCCCCAGGCCCATTCATTCTTCTGGCATATCTCCCTGTCTATCTCACTAATACAGCCTCATAAAATAAATATATTGACATTGGTTTATGTGAAGCAAAAGTGGGTTACTACTAAGATTCAAGTTAAGGTCAGCTGCCTTCCCTTGATATTGTGGACTTCCAACATGCCTATTCCATTTCATCTCCCACCACCTCCTGGATCAGATCCTCCGAGGCCATTAGCTGATCTGTACACGCCCCACCGCAGCGCATATGCCTGGCTCCTCACCCTACGACTGTGCCATGCTGCTTACTCTCCCTACCATAACACGTGTGGTCATCCTCGATTTACCCCAAGATTAAGACTCCATTCTACTCTGCCCTCTGTGCTCCCAGACTGACATCTACCAACTGTACCACTTTGCTCCTTTGACTTCCTGAGTGTTCAGCCAATGGGAGGCTGAACAGGAGATGCAGAGGTCAGAGAAGAGAGAGGTTGGGGGTTTGTCCTTCCACCTCTACTCTCCCTTCCTCCACTGCCTGGATGCCATTTGGTAGTGGATCATCTAACCTTGGCCACAGTTGCTGGGGGATGCCCTTCTCCCATGGCTATAACTCTCTCTGGATTCCTGCCATCCCATTTCCTCCCCTCGTTCCTTCAGGCCAGACAGAAGGTGCCTCATTTCCCCTTGTTAGTTCCCTTAACCCTGCCACAACTCCGAAAACCACTCATTCATTAAAACTTTTGTCAATCACCACTTTGAGTACAGCGTCTCTTTCCTTCCAGGATCCTGGCCGATAAAGGCACATCTACCTCCTACCTACTAACCGAATCTTACATGGAACAATCTAATTCAAGGTACGCCTCCCCCATGAAGACTTCGTAATAATACCAGCCCTATCTCTATGGTCCTGGAGGCAGGTGGGAAGACACTTGATAGTATCAGTGGGTCAAAGGAGATCAGGGTTAGAATCTTGGCCATGCCCTTACTTGCTATGTAACTTGTGCAAGTTGCTTAAAATTCCTGAGTTTTAGTTTTCTCTTCTGTAAGATAAGGAATAATTATTCCATGGGGTTTTGGTTGCTTAGATAAAAGTAATAACTGAAAATTATCTAATACAGTAGCTGACACGTAACAAATGTTACATAAAAATAGTTCGTTCTCCTCAATTGGATTGCCATGACACATCAATTACAAACTTCAGCACTTTAAAAAGTACTGTTTTATGCAGGTTATTAATACTTAGCCGACTCTAAAGGCATCGTATAATGCATTCTAAAACCTTGTAGTAAATGATTTGGGGGATTAGATGTTATTTAGTAAAACCTCTCCCCCAATATTCTCTCCCAAACGTCAGAGAAAATCAAGATCTAAACACGTGTGTGGGGCCCGGCTAGATAGCTCAGTGGATAAAGAGCTCGCTGGGAAACCACATGGGAGGCCCTGGGTTCGGTTCCCGGGGACCTCCCCTAGCGGGCAAACCGCCTTGAGAATGGCAAGCCGCCATGGGCGGGCCGGAGCCGCCGTGGGCAGGGCAAAAAGCTGCCACGGACAGGCAAAAGCCGCCACGGGCAGGGCAGGTCGCCTGCAAATCGAGCACAGCCAGCCACCCGCGAACTGGAGCCGGCCGTGATGGAAGCAGAAGCCGCCCACAAGCGGGGAAAGCC
>PVKH010039399.1:0-11193 GCA_004027955.1 Chaetophractus vellerosus | reverse complement strand
ATATACAAATAAGACTCCCCACCTCCTCCTTTAGGAGGGTGATATTTCCCTTAGATTATATTTACCTCTCAATTGATGACAATAGGAAATCAACATATTCAGTATGTACCAGTTAAAACAGTGTGATAGAATCAGTTGAGACACTAACATCTAATGTTATATTAGTTGTCATGTAGTAACCATGTAGGAATACTATATTTTCTCCCTTTCACATCAGCCCATATACAGTGTAAGGACAAAATGAAGAAAATTATTTTTGGACATCAAGCATGGGGACCCAAGTTAATCATACTCCTCAGGTTGCTTGCTTAGTTGTTTGTTATACTTTTATAATGAATATTACATATCAGATACTTTTTTAAGTACTCTACAAATAAAATAACTCAACTGGTTTTCACAGCTACCTGAGAGGTGGCTCCTGTTATTCCCATTTTATAAGTGAGAGCACTGAGGGGCCGGCTCGATAGCCCAGTGGATAGGGCGCCGGCATACCACATGGGAGGCCCTGGGTTCGATTCCCGGGGACCTCTCCTAGCGGGCAGACCGCCTTGAGAATGGCAAGCCGCCGTGGGTGGGCCGGAGCCGCCGTGGGCAGGGCAAGAGCCGCCACGGGCAGGGCAGGTCGCCCGCGGATGGAGCGCAGCCAGCCACCCACGAACTGAAAGCCGGCCGTGAACAGACGCAGAGACGGCCCACAAGCGGGGAAAGCCGCGCCTGCGCAGTGTCCACTCTCGGCGCGTCGCCGCAGCGGAGGGAAGGGGAGATATGTAATAAAATAAATAAATCTTTAAAAAAAAAAAAAAAATAAGTGAGAGCACTGAGGTACAGAGAGTCACAATGTAGATGCAGCAACGCCACACTAACATCATCGATGCAAGCCTCCCCTCTTGCTTTCCTTTCCTTTTCCCCTTTTATCCTTAATTACCACTTCTATGCCTCTTCCCACCATCAGTACCTACTCAAATGTGTTTCATATATGCCTTCAGATACATAAGTGTCCTTATAAAAGCTATAGTAGCACTATAGTAATACTTTGGGGGCATGTGGTAAGGTGTGTACATTTAATTTACAAACTGACATTTTTCTAAAAATTTAATTATATTCCAAGCTTTTCACACTCAACTTGTTTTTGAGCTTTATCCATATTACATTAAGTGCATCTAGTTTGTTGCTTCCAACTATTTCATAGTATTCCACAGTAAAGATCCGCAATATTTTACTTATATATTCCCCCAAGAGATGGACTCCTCGGTTATCTCCAATTCCCCACAATCACAAACAACAAAACAATAAGCCTTCTTTTTATATATCCCTCATGGACTTGGACAAGAATTTCCCTGGGATAATCACACAGAGAATATGCTAGGGCATAACAACAATTCACACACCACTTTACACTCCCACAAGAAGAACATAAAAGTGCGTATCACTATGTATCCTGACCAACACTTCTTTTTTTACATTTCTTATGTTTGCTGTTTTTGATAGCTTTAGCAAGGGTATCTCACTGTTGCTTTAATTTAAAACTTCTGATTACTTAAGCATTTGAGCTGTCATTATGAACATGTTAGTTATTTTAAATTCTCCTTAAACTTAGACTGCCTTTTTGTGTCCTTAACCCATTTTTTCCATTGGGTTTCTTGTCTTTTGCTTGGTGATGTTCAGCTGGTCTTTCTATATTATATATTAGACCAGCGTGAGTTTCAGATATTGCAAGCATCTTTTTGCCATCTTCACTTGCCTATTAACTTTGTCTATTTTCCCTTCATGAAGGGAAATCTTTGATTTTAATATAGTCAAATTCAACAATATTTTCCCTATGGCATATATGTTTTTGTTCTTACATAAAAGCCTTTTCGGATCCTTAGGTCACAGAAATATTTTCTATTAGCTTCATAGTTTTCAATTTTCACAATTATGTCTTTAATCCATCTCAAATGCCTTCTGTATATAGTGTAAAGTATAGACCCAAACTTATTTTTCTTCATTAGAGTGAGAATTATCCCAATGCCACTGCCAAATAATTTGTTCTTCCACTATTATTTAATATGCCATTTTATCTTGTAGCTATTTATTAAGTTCCCAACATACACAGGTCAATTTCTGATCTCTTTATTCTATTTCATAGATCTGTTTGTTCTATAATCAATAACCATGTTTTTCTACCCTATTTTTAAACAATGTCATCCTCAAGTGTCTTAATATCTGATATGGTGAATCATCTCTTTGCTTTGCTTTTCTAACTTAGATTAGCTATTCTTGGACTTTTGTTCTTCTAAACAAATTTTAGGAAAATTGTTTCAAGTTCCTCAAAAAACATAGATGGAATCTTGATTGGAATTTTATTGATTGTGTAAATTAGTTTGATGATAATTAACAACTTTACTACATTAAATCAGCTATCCATTTTTTTTTTCAAAACTTCCTGTATGTCATACTGAATTAAGGGCCCACTCTACTTTAGTGTAAATTCATTTTAACTTGCCTAATTCCATATGAATGACCCTATTTCCAAATAAGTTCACATTAAAAAATACTGGGTATTAGAACTTCAAAATTTGGGGGATGACACAAGCCAATCCATAACAATTGGTCTTGAACCCAAAAGCTTTTTAAAATTCTTTTTTAGGTCTAATAGTTTTCTCTTTCTTCTTTTGGAATCTCTATGCATATGATTGCTTCCTCTCCAAACTAACACTACATTAACAATAGCATCAACCACTATGCTACTTGGCAGGTTAGTAAGCATGTAAAAACACTGTACTTTTTCCCTTTCCACATCAACTCATAAACTCAATATCACTCACAATTAGTAGTGAGAATATTTTATTAAAATAAAAAAGAGCCAAAAGCCACAATGTGAAAAATTATTTACAGTTCTCTTTTTCTGCCTCTTGCTTGACTTAAGTTTTATTTTCTTTTACTTTTTTTTTTTGGCTTTTCAGATTTTGAATTTATATATTCAATTTCTATACATTTAGTGGTTAGCTTACAATTTCCACATGTATAACTGGACTTAACAAAATATTCTATCTTCTTGAATAATCAAACATCTTCAGAATTTTTCACTCCAATCATGAACCGTTCATTTCATACTTTCTTATGGTCTAGTATTTATTTGAGCTCCTCTTTTTTTTTAATTCCAAAGTAATCAGTATTATTTTAATTGTTTTATAGAGTTGGTGCCTACTCCCAGGATTATCCATTTCTTTTATCTCATTGCTTCTTGCACCTCATTCCTTCCTTCTACATTCAGTGCTTTTTCATATTTGCATAATTTTTTCAGTGATGATGTCTAACTGGTAAATTCTTTCAAGGTAATTTTATAATGTCTTCATTTTGCCTTTGTTCTTGATTCATAGTTTAGTTGGATATACTAGGTTGGCAACTACTGTTTCTTTACAGATATTTTCTTTCTGTCTTCTGGCCTCCATTGTTTCCATAGAAAAGTCTGTTATCAATCCAATAGTTGTTTCTTTTTTGGTAATAAGCTACCCTCTCTGTTCATTTTTTAGGATTTCTTTTATTTCTGTCTTTGGTGTTCTGCAGTTTGATTACATTGTATCCAGGTATGGCTATTTTTGTCCTCCTTGGTGCTCACTTTCCACAAACTTCAACTCTGAGCTGATGATTTTATTAATCTTCTCTACATATGGCCAAATAAGGCACTGATATATGAGTAGCTAGCCTAAGGGATGTACTATCAAATCAGTCCAGTTTGGCAAACTATCTACTTGGACCTTGTTAGCTTCTCACACTGCAAAATCACATGAATTTAGTTACATATTGGTGCATGCCTTTGGCTTTTATCAAAGTTCAACATAACTCATATACAGAATGTTTCTGTATCTTTTGTAAATCATGGTTGAAATCATTATATTATAAAACTGTAAGAAGTCAACAGTTCCAAATTTCTCTACCTCCACCCCCAAATGTTCATCATTCTCTCCTTCCAACCTGACTCTGAGAAACAGAAATGTCTTTTTCCCTCTCCAAGTCTCACTCGCTTTTTCTTCCACTATCTCTGATACTTGGCTTAGTAATTATACCTTCACTCTGAGGTCATTTATGTCTTTTCCACTCTTCTCACTCCCTCCTCACAGTTAAAAAATAAATTCAAGCTTCATACTTTCTAAAAAATAAAAATGTTCCCTTATTCTTTCCTGTCTCTCAAGTTAATGACCTCTCATTCCCATTCTCACAGCCAAATTTCCTGGAGGGAGAGCTTGTCTCTCCTATACCACCAGCCCACCCTCACAAACCCACTTCATCTTTGCCCTGCTGCAATTTGGCTTCTCCTCTAGGCAAGATTACTAATGACTTCTGGACCTCCCAAACCAAAAGAGTCTTTTCAGGACAAATCTTGTTTGGGTGTTCTAAGGATTTGGACATCTCTGCCTTATTTGCCATTGGCTTTATGATATTCAGTCTTTCAGAATTCTTCCCTGGATCTTCAAATTGCTCCTCCTTGGGTCATGTTTCATACTATGCTACTATTTCAAGTTCTCACATTTAGGCGTCAGGGAGATACCAGGTGGTTAATAGACAATTGTTGGATCAGTAAATGAAGGAGGCCTCTATCTGGCTCATTCTATACTTTGTCCAAATCTCACTACAATTATTTTCTTCATGACCTTCACTTTTACATTTTTTAAAAGAGAGCTAGCACTAAAAAGAATAAGATGAAGGGCATCTAACCAGTCAGAAGAGAGGGAGTAATTAGGGAAAGCTTTCCAGAGGAGATGACACTTAAGCTAATCTCAAAATGGGCAAGGAATGAAGGAATAACAGTCCTGGGAAAGCAAGAAGGCACAGAATATAAAATGGTAACTTCGATGCCAGTTTTTCATATAATTGTAGAAGGGTCTACAAGAAAAAGAATGGCAAGAAATAGGGTGACTAGACAGGGAGCAATCAGACAGCTGCTCTGAACCAGGATGTGGATTTTTTAACTTAATTATGAAGGCAATCTGGGACACGGAAAAATTTTAAACAGAGATAAAAATGTGAGAAATAAGTGGGATAGACTAGGTCTCTGAGGTTTCTTCCAATTTTAGCAGTCTATGATTCAGAAATATTGAAAGCTAAATTTACTATTCAAACATATTATGTATTATATAGTAAATATAGTATATAACAAAATACTGTAACAAACAGACCCAAAATGTAATGACAGAAGAGGTTCATTACTCTCTCATATAACAACCCAGAGAAGATATTCCTGATTGCTTTGTGGAAGAAAGAAAGGATTCATTCTATGTACTTGTGCAGAGGTGCAGGCTATTAGAACTCAGATGATTGGACACTTGGCTTCCAAGATAATTCTTTTCTTCATCATCACTATTTCAGCCTCTGTGAATAGGAATAAAAGGAAGAAACATCCTAGGGGAAGCTTTAGGAGGCAGATCTGGAAGTGGCACACATCACTGCCATTCACTAGAACCCACTTGCTAGAACCCAGTCACATGGCCACATCCAAGTGCAAGGATGGCTGAGAATCGTAGTCTAGCTATTTGCTAAGGCAGTTTCCCCCACACTTTTTTTTTTTTTTTTTTAGGATTTGGAGTTTATTTGTGTTCTCTTTCCTCTAGAAGGTTTTTGGATTTTATTTTATATTTGAATTATCTTAAAGTTTGTGTATTTCATTATAGGATGCCTCAAGTTTATTTTTAAAACTACACAGTGAAAATTATAAATAAAGCAACAACCATAGATTTTATTAATGTCACAAAAGTATATATAGTATTATACAAAGTTGCAAAGACTTTCACCCTTTTTCATTTGTTTTTTAAAGGAACAAGCTGATCCAAGCAAGAAACTGTTGTTATAACCTGTGGCAGTTTGAAGATTTTTGTGGACCCCTGAAGACCATATCATTAGAACTAATCCATTCCTGTGTGTGTAAACCTATTGTAGGTAGGACGTTTTTTTAAATTACTTAGCTAAAGGCCTTTGATTAGATTGCATGACCCAGGATGGGTCTTAATCCTCTTACTCGAATCCTTTATAAAAAGACAAATAAAATTCCATAAATACAGGGAAAAAAGCCACAGTGACAAACGCCCAGTTATTGAAATCATTGAATCTGGGAGAGAGAAAAGCCACAGACATAGCAGCCTGAGGCTGAAGGCAATGAGGTCTGGAAGACAGGGGAGAGATGAGCAGATGCCACCATGTGCTTGATTGCCAAGAGCTTCGGCTTGGGGAGAAATGATGTCATGACGATGCCTTGATTTGGACATTTTCACAGCTTCAGAACTGTAAGCTTTTAACCTAATAAATTCCCATTATAAAAGTCAACCCATTTCTGGCATATTGCTTGGCAGCCTTTAGCAAACTAAAATACCACCATTTTTAAAATACAACTGTGACTCAGAGAGGCATATAACTTACCTGAGGTCACCAAACTATACTAGTTCCAATCGCTTTTTAAATATGAGAAAACTTAATTGTCCTCAAAATCCCTCTAAAAATGGTAAAAGTAATTTTCAAATATTTTGAAGAGTGATTTTTCCTGATTAAAAAATAAAAGACATATTCATCCAGAGCTCATGTAGTCTCCCTTTTTAAACCCTAGATTCATATAACTCAAAAAAGTTCATCTCAGCCACAAATGTGGAGAGCACATGGAAATATAACCACCAGTAATAATATGCAAAACAGGTTTTAATTGAGCTAGCTAACTCCATGCCCTAGGGGAAAAAATTGTTTGCCAAAGAGACAGAGAGGGAAAGCATTTGAGGTATAGATTCTGGCACTCAATTTGATAAAGGAGTTTAGATAGTATAGATGGTATCTAATTTGTTCATCTTTGGCTTAGATTTAGTCAATGAGACAAAGTCCTACATGTTAGAAATTAACAGTGTGCAAGGAAATGGAGAGGGCTTTCCTGTGCCCAATAAGGAGTTGGAAAATGTGGCAGTAGAAAGTAGCCAACAAAATATTCCAAATGCTCAGGCCATGATAGATTTGCCCTTCAGAACATTTTGCCAGCATTCAGAATACTGCTCTCCACCCATCCTTCCCTGGAGAGTGAACTATGTGTCAGCCCCCCACATCTATTTATTTCCCATTTGTCTCCATTGGGCAACGTTCTTCCCATGAGGTCGTTTTCAGCTCCTATCTTTCTTCCAAATAACTTTTCAATCTTTACAGCACCTAACTTTTATGTTTTTCGACTGTGGACCCACAAAACCCAAACCAAACACAAGATATGGTACAAAGACCTCAGCTATTCTATAGGAAACACCTTTGCAGTACTCCCTCCCTTTCCCCCAGCCCAACCCAATTTTCCCAGCCAACCCTATCCTAATACCCCCCAAAAATGAGAAGGAAGGTTGAGAATAAAATGTTTTTACCGTTCACGAGTAAACTGGAAAGGTGTCACTTCCTTGAAAACTCATGCCCCGGTACCTGGCACACAGAACACTCTGCTGCTTCATTTTTCTGACTGCCTTGTTCATATTTGCCAAGCCAACATCTGTGGATTGCATGACTTTACAATTAGAGGAGATAGATAATATGTGCTTTAAGAAAAGAATGTCTGATAGTACTTTCACCCCAAACTTCCACCGACCTTTTTCCCCCACCACTCCAAGACGCTATTCCCCCAAATTAACCTAAGAGATGAAATCACTTCTGGTTTTAGTTGAGGCAAGTTTGGCAGATTTAGGGGTTGAACAGTGTCAATTTAGTAACAATCTGCTTTTCTCTGCAAATTGCTTAGGCAGTGGCATTCCTTGGCCAGTTCAAAATCAGGTGATGCCCAAATAAACTACAACACATTCTTGTCTAGGGTTCTCATCCAAGAGCCAAAGGAAAGTGCTGCCAGAGACTGCTGGTCCTGAGTCTCCTGCTGAAAGATAGTCCTACCATGAGACTGGCATTCCTGGACTGTTTCTTCTAGTAAAGGATGGGAATGGGACTTAAATTTGGAGGGCTATCTGGTAGAAGAGAGGGGAAGAAGACAAGAGAGTGTAAGTATATATTAAGTTGTGATGCTTCCATGAATGAGTTCATAAGAAAGGCCAGACTGGGCAGCAATTTTACAGAGCTATCACAGCCAGATGTGAAGAGGTTGCATTCAGCATTAACCTGCAAAGAGGACCCCTACTTACCTTGTCTCCTCAGTTTCAGCAAGAGTCTTGATTGCAAATGTATGTTAGGCTCACCTGGTCCAACTACTCTTTTTTCATACTACCTGAAATAATTCTTCTATTTCAAGATTTATTATTATAAAGTACACTTAGAAATGTCATTTTATGCCTTTTACTATGAATTGAACACCTCCATCCTATAACCCAACTAATAAGCTTTAGAAATCCATCAAACTTTTTGTCTGAAATTGTTCTAAATTAAATCATTAAGATGTAGCATTTCCATCAACCATAAAGCCATTACTTTAGCTATGTTATTGCTTCTAGGTATTCCACAAATTCATTAACCTTTGGGAGTAGGACTCTTCTTCAACAAAAATGGGTTCTTCTATAAAATGCCTTCTATAAAAACCCTATGGACACTGAAGACATAGGGTTATAGAGCTCTGTTATTTTAGGATATAAAATGATAACTTCCATGCTGACCTCCTGAAAGATTCTTCTGTTACTTCCATTACTCAGAGTCTTCACCTTTATGGTTACCTCCTTTCCCCCACATGTCTCTTCTGAAATTCAAATCTATATATACAATATTCTATTGGACATCTGCACTTGGAAGATCAAGAGATATATTAAACTTGATTTGTTCAAAATTCACCCACCCCATCTCCTCATATTCCCTGTGATCTTTATTTTAATTCTCCTCCTACTTTCTCCATTTTTATGAATGTCACCACTAATGTAAATTGGATAAACCTGAAACCACAGTATGACTAACTTTTTCCTCACCTTCAACAGACAGTCTATCACAAGTCCTTTCAATGAGAGCTCCTAAATCAACATCTCTCAGATCCATCCACTTTTCTTCATAGGCACTGCCCTTAGTGTAGCTCAAGCCATCAACATCTTCTCTTGCCTGGATTATGAAAATCACCTCTTATTTCTGACTCCTCACCCACCCACATATACACTTGTCCCTTTCCATTCTCTTTTATAGTCAGTAACTGTCCTTAAACGCAAATGTAAACATATCACTCCACTGCTTAAAACCCTCCAGTGGCTCTCTGCTACTCTTAGAATAAAGTTCATACTCAGCATGGCCTTCAAGACCCTGCTGCTATGGCTTCTGCCCAATTCTCCAGCTTCTTGTCTCCTTCACAAATGCTTTCTATGCTCCATTCATACCAAACTCTTGATTGTTCCTCTAACGCACCCTGTTTCTCCCCTCCTGCCTTCCTGCTTCCACCCCTCATCTTTCAATCTCTGTTCTGGCTGTTTGAGATCTTCTTTTTCTTCTTATCTTGCTAAATCCTACTTATGCCACAGAATTCAATTCAGATTTCTTGCCGTCTGGGAAGTCTTTTCCGTCCCTGTGCTGGGTAAGTGTCCTTCTCATGACCTTCCTCAAACCTACATTTCTCCTTTGATAACATGTAACATCCATATTATAATTGCCTGGTCACCCATCTCTCTCATATCATCCCTCCTGACACCATCCCCCCACCTTCATAACTACATGCCCCAAGATCAAGGAGCTTGCCTATCTTGCCCACTGTGTCCCTAACACTACACAGACTGTCTGGCACATACTAAGTCCTAGTAAAATGTTTATTGATTCAGTTTAAGTACCCCATGCTACAATGGTGAATGTAGAAATGTCTTTGGCTCACGTCCTGCCTTCAGGCTCTTGCTTTTTAACCCTTGACTACTTTTATGTGATTACATAAAATTTGTGTCTTTGGCAAAAGACAAATTCATTGTAGCCATTGCAGAAGAAGAAACATTTTTCACCATGACAAAAAAAAAAAAAAAAAAAAAAGGGCAAAGGACTTCAATAGATCTTTCTCCAAAGAAGATATGCAAATGTCAATAAGCACATGAAAAGTTGCTTAACATCAGTAGTCATTAGGAAAAATGCAAATCAAAACCACAATGAGATAGAAATCCACTCACACTTTCTAAGATAGTGGATTAGTCTGCCAATGCAAACTACCAGAAATCTGTTGACTTATATAAAGGGCATTTATTTGGGATGAAGCTTACAATTACAAGGCGGTAAAGAGTCCAACTCAAGGTAGTTTTCTCAACAAAGTCAGTTGCCACATATTGAAGCAAGATGGCCGCCAATCTTTGGCTGGTCTCTGCCTTCCCCTCTGGGCTTTTTCTTCCTCATGAGGCTCCCCTTTTCCCCAATTTCAGCTTCAGGCTGGCATAGGGCTTGTCTCTCAGGGATTCCTATTTCAGTCTCAGCTCTCTTCCCAGGGTCAGCTGTAAGTTATCAGGCAAAGTGGCTCATTCCTCCTCAGGGCTTTAGCTGTTTGAACCTCCTTTTTGTCACATGGCAAATTTAAAAGTTTAAAAATGACAGAGCTCTCTTTTCCCTCTGTGTCTGTCCATGTGAGTCCCTTTATGTCAGACCCAGCAAGGAGGTGGGACTCAACCTGAGTTACTGGTGTACTCAAATCAAAAAGCCCTAATCTTAACAGGTAATCTAATCAAAGACACCTCAGCTGAATTTAATGCAATCAAAGGGTATCAAACCCAGAGGAATAGATTAGTTTGCAAACATAATCTTTCTCTTTTTGGGATTCATAAAATAATCTCAAACTGCCACACAGATGGCTATGGTTAAAAATAAAACAGAAAATAACAAGTTTTGGAGAGGATGGAGAGAAATCTGAACACTTATCCATTGCTGGTAGGAATGTAAAATGATGCAGCTTTTGTGGAAAACAGTTTGGAAGTTGTTAAAAAGTTGAAAATAGAATTACAGTATGACTCAGCAATTCCACTCCTAGATTTATACCCAAAAGAGATGAAAGTAGAGACTCAATTAGATACTTGTAACCAATGTTCATAGCAACATTATTCACCATAGCCAAAAAGTAGAAACAAAGAAAGTCTCCATCAACAAATGAATGGATAAGCAAAATGTGACATACACATATTTAGTTTCTAGGGCTTCCAGAATAAAGTACCACAAACCAGATGGCTTAAAACAACAAAAATTTATTGTCTCATAGTTCTGGAGGCTAGAAGTCCAGAGTCAAGGTGTTGGCAGGTCCATCCTTCTTCTAAAGTCTGTCAGATTTTGGCA
>PVKH010039398.1:0-11195 GCA_004027955.1 Chaetophractus vellerosus | reverse complement strand
AATAAATAAATAAGCAAAAAAAATAGGAACCTATTTTTAATTCTTCACAGGAAAAAAATAGAAAACTGGCTTCAAAAAAGCTTCAGTATATCCTAAAATGAAGAAATAAGTAAAAGGTACCAAAAACCAATAATAGGAACAGCATAATAAGATGACAGTTCACAAACACACAAATGCAAATGATTCTTAAACAAATAGAAAGATGTTCAGTATCACTCAAAAATTAAAATGCAAATTAAATTCTACTGACATGCCATTTTTAACCTATTCAATTGTCAAAAATAGAAGCATTTGAAAACTCATAGTGCTAAGGAGAATATAGGGAGAGGGTCTCACATTACTGGTGAGAGTCAAATAAGTGCAACCTTTATGGAAGACAATACAGAAATGTTTACCAAAAAATGACATGTTACTTATATAAATGAAATAACATGCAGTTATTCTCTGCTGTCGTATTTATAATATCAAAAGACTGGGGACAACCTAAATGTCTACCAATAGGAAGCTGGTTAAATAAACTACAGTATTTTCTCTTCTATGGTTACTCAGAATTCTTATACAAATTTCAGTTATTTTTACATGTCTTCAGATTTGCATATGTGTGATTATGAAATAAACCCCCGGTATTTATAAATTTCTCTGAGTTAAATTACCAAGAACTCATAAAGCTCTTATAAACAGTTTCATGTGTTCTATTATGTTTAAAATAAGTGGTACATGTTCAATTTTACACATTGTAGACAATTCCAAACTCGATTTTCTCTAAATGTGAAAAGTCTTATACTGTCACTATTCACCTGTCATCTGTCACTGTCAGGAATTATATATTAGCAGGTAAGATTTTGATCTTATCATTTGATTGAAGAGAACTGATGAAATCCATTGCAGACATAAACATTATACTCTATTTATACAGTTAGGTAAGTAGTAGGTACGTAGATGGGTAGATTTAGATCGACAGAGACGGATGGACATATGGAAGGATAGATGGATTGATACATAGATATAAGATAGATTAGATAGGTTGGTACGTAGATAGAAGATAGATAAATAGATAGATGGATAGATAGATAAGATACATCTTTAATTTATTACTTCTGTTTCTTAATTAATATTAACCCCATGTACACACACACACACACACACTTCTACTTCCCCTTCAGACTCTGACACCATCCTTTTAGCAAAAATAGTCTTACTACAACACAATGTAGAAGAGTTAGTGTCAGAATGATACTCTCCCTTAAGGCAGTTTTTTACAAAAAGTGAGTTTCAAATCATAGGTGAAACCTAAAATCTGTTTAGTGGAACATAAATGGCATTTTATTGAATAGAATAAAATAGAACAGAATAGAGAACAACATGCATGATACATAGATTTAAACATTGCTTCATGAATTTTTGCTTCAGTTTTAATTATAATTATATATATATGGGGTTTTGACATTATCTAGTTTAAGGAGGCACCTGGGATTGAACCCAGGACCTTGTACATAGGAAACAGGTGCTCAACCACTGAGCTACACCTGTTCCCCCTAAAATATATTTCTTACAGTGGCTCAAGGTCAGAAGTCAAAAATATTGGAAAATATTTACCAGAGTTTAGGTATCAAAGAGCAGGTAGGAGGATTTAATTATTTCTGATCTAGATAAGAAATGATTTTCCAGGGCTTTTCAAATTATATCACAGCTATTGTGAGTAATATTTACACAGAATTCACTAAATGTTTTTACATTTCTATTTCAAATTGATCTTATATACCATTTCCTTTATGCAGATAAGACAAGAGTTTCAATAGAGTTAGTGACTTTTCCAAGATCATTCACTTAAGAAGCTAAGAAGTAGAATTGGGAATTAGGCCCAGATTCAGTTCTACACCTTCTCAATGGACAGACATGGCAAGACAATTTATGCATATATTTATTACTCATTCAAAAAATGTTTCTTGCATACTCACTGGGCTCGAGGCTGAGTGCTAAATATAAGGTATATACTGTGGGGCAAAATAGACATGCTCCCCGCTTTAATGGAGCCCACAGTCCTGTAGACACAAGCCTGGCAAGTAGCAAAATGCGATTAGAACCTCAATGAAGTTTTAACTTCTCCCTGAATAATGAACCTACTAATGCTTGAAAAGACTGTGGCAGTGGGGAGCAGATGCGGCTCAAGCAGTTGAGCACCTGCTTCCCACATGGGAGGTCCCAGGTTCAGTCCCTGGTGCCACCTAAAAGCAAACAAACAAACAAAAAAACAAAAAAACAAAACCCAAAAAACAACAACAAAAAGCAAAAAACAAGCAAACAAACAAAAACTAACTCAGGGGAGCCTATATGGCTCAGTGTTTGAGCATTGTCTTCCCACATAAGAGGTCCCAGGTTCAATCCCTAGCCCTGGTGCCTCAAAAAAAAAAAACAAAAAAAAAACAAAAACAAAACAAAACCCACAACAACAACAAAAAACAACTATGGCAGGTATTTGTCATTAGACAGACCTGAGTTTGAATCCTCACCTTTTTTACACTTGATATGTTCTTGGCATTGGCCAAGTTACTTCTCAACTTCAGCTTCGTCATGAAGATAATAACTAAAGGAGTGGGTTTGGGGAAGGAAAAATTTGAGGGGCCAATGTCTGGCACCTGTCAACCATTATAATTAGCTATTACTGTCAGTGAATCCAAACGAATTCTGGAGAATATTTGCTAAAACATAGTGTCTCATTGAACCCTGCATAAATGATATCAGTGATAGATACCGAGACTCTCTAATAAGCGCGTGTCAAGCCTCTCACATGTATGAATGTCGATTTTAATCCTTGGCAAACATACATATAAAAGGTGCCCACTAATAATGTCTTCACTGAGGACAATAAAAACACAACACAGCGTGGAGAAAATCGAGAATTCATTCCCAGAACTCGTCAGCGCCCACACATTTCATTTGCTCCATTCACAGAAGTCTGTAAAGCCAACCTCAATTACCACTGGAAGTTCTTATGACGCAGTACCTGGTCCTGCTTAAGATATTCATGCCTTAGAATCTAAGTGGAAAATATTCCCCCCAGGACACTGATGAATCACAAGGCCGGGTTTCAGCCATTCGGCAACAGTCTTTTTGAAATTTCCTATAAACATTTATTCTGGTCCTTGATACCTTTCCATTCCCAGGGGATTGGCACCCGCAGGATAAAGACTGCAAATTATGTAGAATTAGGTGATTGTTACAGGATGCGGGCTTTACCAGAAAGAAAGTGAGCAGTAATAGAAATCTATGAATTTGTCCAGGGCAGAAAGTTATGGTTACTTTGGGAAAGGTTTATGTAAGTTCTGACATTTCAAAATGAGGCATCAAGTATTCCCGGCTGTTTAATTTTTGCAGGCTGGGACACTTGTGCTTTTGAAAAGGTAAAAAAAAAAAAAAAAAAAAAAAGAAAGAAAAAAGAAGAACGTTTAAAAAGTCTTTTCTCCCCTATCCATTCCGCCAGCCCAATCCAGTCTGAAAAGTGTTCCCTGAGCAAAAGCTTTTCATGAGGTTAAAGTAAAGGGTTTATAAAAGCAAAGAGAAAAGGTTATTTCATCCATGTTAGACATATTAGCCTTAAGAGAAAAAGTAAATGGTTCACATTGGGGAAGGGCATGAATTCTTCCAGTCAGCTGCGTTGGGAGCTGTAGTTAACTAGATTCTAACCATGGCCTCAAACTTGCATTTCCCACACATTCATTGGTTTCTGTTTCCCACCTCCTAAATTCCAATCCTAACCATCAAATACAATCAGAGCCAGAACTGAGGAATGTTCAGGAATCCAGGCTCCTGAATTATCAGTAGGTCAGTAATAAACATTGGAAAAGTGGGTGATTCTCCGCTAGTGGCTAAGGGGTTTCATGTTCCCCAAACTCCAGCCTGACTTTAAGCTACAGCTCTCCTCTTCTCTCCCACGGAGGCTGACTCCCTCTAGTATAGAAGGCTTTCCCAAACGAAGACCATATGTGATCTAAAGACCCCTCCCCCTAGAAGAGCTTTCAGGAGAAAAAGAAAACAGGTTAAAAATAGGAAAAGGGCTAAATGGCATGTAATAAATCAAAATATGATAATAGAATAGATTATTTTAAGGGAAGAGACATTCTATAGTCAAATAATATCTAAAAGCCTGGCTAGCAGGTGGATATAAATAGAATTAGTATGCAAAGGTAGGACTGATTATTTGTGGCAGGTTGACCTTTGCACAGTTAGTTATCTATCGTCTCTGGAGAAGAAGACAAACCCAGAGAGGAGAAAAACAAATGAGTTACTTTTAGGAAAAGACCTAAAGTTCTGATATCTTGCCAACTGCAATATTTTTGGATTAATTAGAGAAAAGAATCCCCCTGTCCCAAGTTTTACCCCTGCTATATTTGTATATCATTTGGCTCTCAGAGCTTGGATGGATTTCGGCTCCCACCTACCCAGAGCTTTTGGGAGGGACTGTTCAATCCTACCTGACTTCCATCCAGAGCCAAGGCTGCTACTATCTCCTCCCTAACGTCTTCCACATTAGACTCTAACTTTCTGTCCTTCCTTCCCAAGTAGCTGAAACATCCAGGGGAGAAAATAAATTGTGTCCAGATCCACAGACTATGTTGGAGACCTGAGGGTTTCCAAGATGTAAAGGGCAAAAAGGAGACCAGAACTTGGAGCTTAAAATGACTGAAACCCCTGGAGAGGGGAGTAGTGTGGGGCAGCTCAAATTGGGCCACATGGCAAGTTTCTGAAGGTTTGAGAAATTAAGTCCCCTAGTGGATTCTATATATACTTGAGTTAGCTGGAATTAACGGTCTTTGCATCACGTTTTTCTTACCATCTTCCCTTCACCCCCAGCCCCAAGTAAGCAAATTAGATGCTACTACAGTAAGCCTGAAAGCAGTAAATAAATAATAAGTAAACACATACATAAATAAGTAAAGAAACAATAAATAAATAAAACCTGGACCTTCTTTGGCAGTTTTCCCTGGCTGTAAGTCCTAGTGATGACTGTGCTCCTCTATCATTGCCAGCAGGCACGGGTGACAGGTTCAGCTAAGTATCAGTTAAGGTAAATGGAGCAGTTCACCAGTTGATCTAAAGTCTCTGACCATTTCTGTACCTCCTAATCCCAACTCACAAGGTAAGAAGCCTAGTGGCTGGCTTCAGCGGTAGCAATCATAGACAATGATGTGAAAATCTACTGATTTTAGTAGATCAGCACCTCTCCATCTTAGCTGCTCATTCATAATACCTGGAGAATGTATGAAAATCTAGTGCCCAGGCTACAACCCACACCAATAAAATCAGGGTCTCTAGGGGTAGGACCCAGGCATTATTATTTATTTATTTATGTATTTATTTATTTATATTCCCTAACTGAATCTATTATGCAGTCAAGAATGAGAACAAGGGAAGCGGATGTGGCTCGAGCAGTTGAGTGCCTGCTTCCCACACGGGCGGTCCCGAGTTCTGTTCCCAGTGCCTCCTAAAAACCAACCAACCAACAAACAACAAGCAAAACAAATAGAAAAAAAACAACTCAGGGAAGCTGATGTGGCTCAGTGGTTGAGTGCCAGCTTCCCACATACAAGGTCCCAGGTTCAATCCCCAGTCCCTAGTACCTCAAAACAAACAAAGAAACAAAAACAAAAAACCCGGTGGCTGCAGCAGTGAGGGTTTAAAAAAAAGAAAAAAAAAAAGAAACAAAGAGAACAACTGAATTGATCAGTGATACTCAAATCGTACTCTCTATCAGAGTTATCTAAAGGCTTATTAAACAGCATGGCTTTGCCCCACCTCCTTAGTGTCTTACTTATAAGGTCTAGGGTGGGATCTGGGTTTTGGCGTTTCTGATGAATTCTCACGTGCTGCTGAAGTTGCTGGTCTGGGAATCACAATTTGAAAATCACTACATTAGACAATTCTGTTGGTGATAGATCACTAAGGGGAAAACAACGTCGGAATGGACAGGAGATATATTCCAAGGGTTGCAAATGGAGGTCTTGGACTTAGACAAAGGAAGGATTGAATGATCCCAGAATATAACCTAAAGAATCTTAGTAAAAGCTTTCCTTACAGAGTAAATGAATAAGAATAAGGAATGGAAGGGATACTCCCAGACTTCTATACAGTATCCAGTGTTTTCATTGGCATCAGGTGAAAATCAGTAGTTTGAAGTTCCGTGAACAAAGGTATTTCATCCAATTCCTTTCTTGCTGTACTTGATGAGCTCCAGAGCCTGAGACATGGTAAGCACTAAATAAATGTTGGTTGCATGCATAAATTAAGGTGTCTGGAAATAAGATGTCTTCAGAGAACTAGACTTCCCTAAATATGTACAATTGGGGCCTGTATTTATTTTGACCCCATGGATTCTGTGCTGAGTTGTTCATTTTTTGCACTGTTGTCTATTTTCATCTATTCATTATTTTTAATGTTTTTCTTTTATTTCTGTGAGGTCTCTAATTGGACCTTGGCTTATACATAACAGTTCTCTAGAATATAAACCAGGATGTACCTTACCTTTTCAACCCTTTCCATCTTACAGAACCAAATCATTTTATTGCTGTCACACTTGCAATCGCTGTTCAATAAAGCTTCAATTGGACCCCCTTTCACCTTTGTCAGATTTCTAGTTCCTTGTTTGAATGTTCTTCAACTTTTAAAATTGTCCTTTAGGTGGATTCAATGCTTAAATACGATTACTTTGCAATGCATGCACTGTAACCCCAATTTCCCATTTGTGGGAGTTTATTTTCTGAGGAAAATTGCACTTCATTACAGATCTATTCATCTGTGAGTTGGGGGGGGGTGGGTATAGCATTATTTCACACTTAACTGGGTCACTTTTCCCCCCTTTTGCTTGAATATGGAATGGGAAAATAAGTTTGGGCTCTTTGTAGTTGATTTGGCAAAAATACTTAATTAGTAATAATAGGGCCATGGCAACCCCTCAATGACAAGAGATGGAATTTGTATTGCTTATGAACTGTAAACAAAAGGGCTATGCTTGAAAATTCCAGTGCACTATAAACTCACAGCAGGTAAAAATCATGTGTGATTCAAAGAAATCATAGCTGTGCATAACAGCACTATTTAGTGCAATACGCTGCCTCACATCTCACAATACAGGTGCTCTGAAAAATAGCTTATATACTAAAAATTTATTTACTGAATCATATTTTCAATTTCATAGAAAACACATAGATCAAAATTAAAGAATGCATTTACAAATTTTAGAGTTTATTAGGGGCTTTAATATATATATTATGTTACCGAGTCTCATTAAAAAGAAAACTGTGAAGGAGATAAACCAAATGGCAATTACGTTCATTATTATGGCAGGGTTCGGGTATATGACTTGTCCAAAGTCACACAATAAGTAAAGTTTCAGAGCTCAGCAATTAATCAAGATTTTTCCTGAAATTCAAAAATTTCCCCTCTGTTTCAGGTTACTGAAGATCACATTCACAGTTTATCATTTGGTGTAGGAGATCAGCCTGGTTCTTAACCTGGTGTCCTTTTATTTGCATATATTTCCTACAGACTTGTTTATATTTCCTACAGATTCTGTCTAGATGATCTACATCAACATCTGAATTAGTGAATTGGTATAACCCTGTTTCTTTGAGGATTTAGTTTTACAGAAAAGCTCCCAAAAGGCTTTATTCAAATATAAAAGGGCTGCTTCAGTATTTTTGGTCTGAAACTATCAGGCAAGTAGAGAGACACAGCCTTTCGGCCCCTGTGATGCAGCTCTGGCCTTATTTCTCTGAAATTCAAATGAAGATTCTTTGCTCTACGGACCATAGGTTTATAATGGTGAACTATTTACTCTATTATTTGGTTTATAATCTGAACATCTGGAGCTGGAGCTAAGCATGGTTTGAATGCTTGATAGCAAATTCGAACTCAGACATGACAGCAAAAATAATAGGCTAGATTTAGAGTAAGTTTATCAGCTCTCAGTGTTTAATATGACATATACAGTTCTCTGTGATTTGTCCTTTGCTTATGTTTCCAACTTGCTTCTATTATCACTTTCCAGCTGTCTTCAGCTCTCCTTGAAAACATGGGGGGAGCATGAGGCCTGGAGCCACAGTGGCTTTCACCAGATTTCCAGAGAGTTTTCTCAAATGTTATGAAAAGGCACAAACATCAACTGAACTTAACAATGTCCTTTTTCAATGTCCATCTCAATTATCATCCTGGGGAAAATGAATTTTTACCTGTTTGCATTACGTAGGAGTTCAGTTTGGCTTGTTGTCATCCTTATTTTGAATAACTCCTCTGCTCTGGGCGCTAAGTGCTTGCACTTTGTGTGTTTATTGTTGTGTTGATTTTTCAGATGTTTAATATCTTTCACCTACAAGTCTCCATAGCTAAACTGGGGCTTGATTGAAGATAGGACCCCTATCTCATTTATCTCTGTGGTTTACCACCACATCTATGACAACCACAGAAGATAAAAAGGTTTAAAAAACACAGGGTCTTAATAAAAGCCAGCAAAGTGCTCACAGTACAGTTAAAGAGTTGGAGAAGAAAATTTTCAAGCATGAACAGCTGGGGAGCTCGGCGATACAGGTAAATAGTCCTGCAAAGGTTATGAAGCAGAGTGTCTTTCTTAGTAGAATTCGATCAAAACCATAGTTTCTGATCTGAGAGCATTTTAAAGGCACTAATTGGGAAGTTGATTGTTAGGAGATCTATTAATGTGTTTTTCAGATAAAGTTAAATGTCCAGATCGTTGTGGAAGAGATGAGGTCTAACCCAATTAGGGAGCTCACTGCAGCCCGCAGTGAAGCAAGCTCAAGGAAAAGCACAGACACTTGGCCAAGAAAAAGCAGCCCTAGTCAAATAGCAGAAGGTGCCTCTTCTTCAGGAGATCCAGATTCAAGGAGCCTAAAACAAGAAGGGGGATGCAGATGTTATCCTCAACCCTATCCCCTACATATAAGACTAACTGGGGAAAAGCCAAAAAGTTCAGCATTTTATTATAAAAAGAACTGGCATATCCCGAATCCTCTATTCTCAGTTCAGGCCTCAAGGTCTTCCGGAACAGGGGTTGACTTGGTTTACAGACCCACAAACAAGGCAGACAGTAGTCAATCAAAGAATATGATGATAAAAACTGCTCATCACTGCTCTAGTGGCTCTCAAATCTCTTCCCATCAATGGATAGGGTATCTGAAATGTCCACAGTTCTCAATTTTGTGAGTCAGGAAACTGGTGGTTCCTCTTAACATGCAAACATTCTCAGGGCACAGTCTTACAGGAAGATCTAAAGAGCAGAATGTGAGAGTTGGAATGAACTTTAGAAATTATCTCACCTCAAAGCTCATTTTCAAGATGGGAAACATGAGAAATGCAGACCGAAAAGTAATTGTCAAGGCCTAGAGGGACTGACATTAGGGCAACTGCTATTATTACCTACTAACTAGCACCTGCTGTGGTGGGCAACGCAGTAGACCAGGGGTTCATAACAAGGGGTCCGTGAGCTTGAATTGAAATTCAAAGAAACATTATTCCTGTGGGGTCGTGTTGGTACAGGTGTGATATATTTATTAAATAATACACAGTATAGTGTGGACTTAGTAAGGGGTCCGTGGTTTTCACCTCACTGGCAAAGGGGTCCGTGGAACAAAAAAGGTTAAGAACCCCTCCTGTAGATGGTATCTCCTTTACTCTTCAGCATGACTTTGCATGCTGGGTTTCATATCATTTCACAACTGAGAATGGTAATTATTCACCAATTTTCCCCAGATTATACAGTTGGTAAGTGACAGGTGAGCCAGGATTCATACTCAGAGCATGTATCCAACTAATCAAAGTTTATCAAGAGGTGGCAATAAGGAAATTTTAGGTATGTCCTGTCCTAACCTCTTAAACGACAATCTATATTTACTAAACATAAACAAAAGTTTATCACCCAATGTTGAAAAGTGCATTTCCCATTCCTAAAGTGATTTTTTTTTCACTGTCAGGAAGGTTCCCTTCCTTCTTTTTTATGTTGAAGTTTCAACTGTGTCTAATAAGGGGTCTGGCCATTGGAATGAAAACTACTTTTGTGCTGGCTCAGAATCCTGTGTACTAGTGAGAAAAGCATTAAAAGAAGTAACTCATTGGGAGCGGATGTAGCTCAGGTGGTTGAGCACCTGCTTCCCATGTACGAGGTCTCAGGTTCGATCCCTGGTACCTCCTAAAAAAATTAGAAAAGAAATATATATATATTTCATATATATTTTTCATATATATATATGAAGCACCTCTACCTCATACATTTTAATATCCATTTCTAGGCTCACCTCGTTTATGGACCAGAGAGATGTTTGTCAAAAATGAGGCTATCAGGTATTGATTTTTTTTTTCTATTTTCCATTACAAAGCTTTTTTGTTTAACAGAAGCTTAACCTAGGATTGCAATCCTTAGACAGTCTTAGACTGCCTGATCCACCTATTACTGAAATGCAGCCCATGCTAGTGTACTATGGAGCAGGTCCTTGAGGGAGAGGAGAGCATTCAAACAACAGAGCCAAATAGCAACACTGATACCCACAAGTTGGCAAGGGCCTATAAGGTGAATAGAAACTAGCATTTTTGAGGACACACTATGTGCAAGTACTGTGTTTTGTAGTTTACATACTTAATGAGCTAATTCATATCTCACAACTCTAATCAGGATGATAATCATTATTGGGCATTAACTATATGTCAAGCGATACTCTAATTATTAAACTGGCATAGATTTGTTTAAGTTGAATAGTAGTAAAAGCCTTTAAAATGAGAAAAAACATTTAGGGCAGTCACTTTCAACATTGCCTACATTCTAAAAATCACTTAGCTTGTAGTAGCAACACGTAGCTATTTTTCCTTGTACTTTGTTTCCAAGTGAAAGCAGCCTTCAAAATCCTGTTTAGCTGTAGCTTAGTTTTTATATTACCTGGGATTAGGATTAGTCTGGATTAGCTTCTAAAAGACAAAAGGCAGGAGTTGTCAGTAGTAGACGCAAGGAATCATAGAAGGTGAACATCCTAAGAAGCTTTTATGTTATTTCAACAACTTTCCTCCTCCTGTTCTGCAGATGAGAGACTAAAATCCTAAGGGGAAAAGTGATGGGGCCAAAGACACACAACTAAGGTAAGGGTTACAGCAGCGTTCAAATACAGTTGTCTCGTTTCCCAGAACCACAGTTATTACAC
>PVKH010039397.1:0-11193 GCA_004027955.1 Chaetophractus vellerosus | reverse complement strand
ATCTCTACCTTTTCTTGAAGTGGATATTGGGTACCTCTTTTGTGTGGATTCATCACCAATTAAAACTAGTAAGGACCTGAAAAGGAAACAAGCTCAGAGGACATGGGTATCTTCCTCTAATCTAAGGGTTAGTTAGGGCTGTAAATCACTGTTCTCCCCACAAATACAAAGTGTTTGGTGAGAATGAAAAGAAATGCAGTTTTATATGTTGTCAGGGCTACAGGAAATAGTTTCCAAATTCCTGATAGCAACCTGGCCAGGTTATGCTCAGGTGTGTCTCTGCACTGGTCTCTGTGCATTGCAGGAAGTTGGTGAAGAATGCTCTCTATGTCTGGAAAAATATTCTGGGTAATTCCTGTGCCAAACTTTTGATCCACCCTCCATAATGCTGCCCCTGGTCTCCAGTATGATTTTTTATGGAAATAATCTTTTATTATTATTACTAAATTGTATCACTTTACTATTAAAGGCCTATTAAGATTGTCTATCTCTGAGTCAATATTGGTAGTTTACATCTCTTTGGGAATTCATCCTTGTCACCAAAGTTACATAATTTATTACAATTATCTTGTTCAGAGCATTCTTTATATCCATTTTTTAAAATTCTGAAAATTCAGTAATTATGAATCCTCTCTCCTACCTTTTTCAAGAAATTTGTATCTTCTCTCCATCTCTTTTTTGTTCCCTTAATCAATTTAATTAAATAGGTGTGAATTTTGATGATCTTGATATTTTCTCAAAATCAGATTTGGTTTCATTGATTTATTTGTATTGTATTTCTATTCACTATTTCAATAATCCCCACTCTAATTTTTATTTTAGATTTAGTTTGCCTATATTTTTCCAGTGCCTAAAGAAGAAGAGTTAGCTTATTATTTTTGAGATCTTTAAAATTTCTTATTTTCCTCTTGATTTCTTATTTAATTAATTGGTTAGTCAAGAGTACATTTCTAATTTCTACATATTTGTGATTTTCCAAATTTCCTATGGTTATTCAATTTTAATTTCATTCCCTTATGTTATGTCTACATATTTTATATGTTATTTATACCTTTTTAAATTTATTGAGGGACATTTATGGCATACCATACATTATATCCTATAAAACATTCTTTGTGTGCATATGAAGAATGTATATCCTATTGTTGAGTGTAATTTCTGTAGATGGCTCTAAAGTCTAGTTGTTGCAGAATGATGTCAAAGTCTATAATTCCTGTTATGGAATAAAATATGTTGAAGTCCTAACCCCTTTCTGGTTCATGTAAACCTATGAGTAAATATGATCTTTGAAGATCTTAATAATAAGGTGAGGCCAGACTGAATCAGGGTGGGCCTTAATACAATATGAGTTTAACTCTCATTGACAGAAGACAATTGTACCCAATCATGAGTCAGAAACAGAAGGAGACATATGTTATATATGTACCATGAAGCTAAATTCAGATTTTGAGAAACCATGATCCTGCTGATGTCTTGATTTTTTACTTCAGTTCTCCAAAATTCTAAGACATTAACTTCTGGTTTTGCAAACCAACCATTCTGTGGTATTGTTACAGCAACCCTAGCCAAAGAATATTTTTTGGGTATTAGTAAGGGGGTGCTCCTGTAACAAATAGCTAAACATGTGGAAATACCTTTGGACATGTGTAATGTGTAAATGTCAATTGGGGGTGCTTAATAATAAAAGCCCAGATTGTCTTTTAGAAATAGTTGATGGAAATATGTAACTTAAAGGTGATCGTGGTGAAGACTTAATGAAATAATTAATGTGTTATTGGAAACTGGAAGGAAAGAAATCCCTGTATAAAGTAGAGATGAATTTGCAGAATTTTGTTCTGTTATCAGTTTGTTAGGGAGAATGCTGAAGTGACAAACTTGGATATTTAACTTAGGAAACTTCCAAGCAAATCACTGAATGTGTGGCCTGGGTTCTCCTTGCTCATTCTAGTAAACTACAAGAGGAAACACATACCTTGAGGACAGATATATTAAGAAAAAAGAACAATCATCTATTGATTTGGAAGGTTCTCAGTCTATCAGGATAAAGCCACCTGGAGATGGGGTGCAAATTGTTGCTGAACCCAAGAATTGTTAAGGCATTAGGTATGTGATCCAATTAACCATATCAGAGTAAGTCACAAATGGTGATTCAATTTTCCAGGAATGATCTGTGGAAGAAACTTTTGCCTGATAGTCTAGAAACTCATAAATTACATGGAATATCAACAGAATATTAGAAAAGTTTATGTCAACTGTAGCATTGCCAACCTGGGCTGATTGTGAGTATATAGGAAAGACAGGATGTAATGAGGGAAGTCTACAAGGACAGAATGATGGAAGCAAATGTCTGAGTTGAAAAGACATCCAAGTCCAAGACAGAATGGCTGCTGCCCTGGTTTTTGGAAAGGGTAGGCCCACCCTGGTTGTCAGAGAGAATGGGACCTTCTGCCTGGCGATTGTGGATTGTATGGTCAAGTCCCTGTTTTATAAAGGATAGGAACACTTTGCCAGGTGTTATGGAGGTCTTAGTTGCCTCTCCAGTGTTCAGAGAAAAAGCAGACACCACACAGATGTTTGGAGAGTGTAAGGCTGTTGCCCCAATCAGTTAGTAGTACAAAGTCTCCAGCCACAGAGATTAATATAATGTGTTCCTGGGCTTTGGACTTGGAGCAAACTGGGACAATTTTTTTCTTACTAATTTTTTCCTTCTGTAATTGATATGTCTACCTTATGCTTGTCCCACCACTATATTTTGGAAGCAGATGACTTATTTGCTAAGTTTCACTATTCTAAAGACAGAAGAATTTTGTCAATGATGTACAATACCCAAAAAAGTTATGAAAGTTTTACATAGATTTGTCACTGAAATGACATAAGGCTTTTAGCATGTTGGGTTGGTGTGAAAGGGTTTTGCAAGTTGGAAGAACATGCATTTTGGAGGTCTAGATGTGGCAGACTGTTTTGTTTTGAATCATATTTCCAAGAGGATATGTTCATGACCAAACCCCAGTCATTCATCCAGTGAATGTTATGTCATTTGTAAATAGGATCTTTGAAGATATTATTAAATAATCCAGCATGAATAGAATCCTCACAAGGTGAGAAATTTAGAGAGAGTTTCTGATTACTGAATCAGAGATCAAAACAAAGTCTGCCATGTGACAGAGGGAGAGTTTGACTGTGGCCGAACCACCAACAGAACCCTAAAAACTGCAGAGGGATCCCAACCCCACTGACATTTAAATCTCACACTTCTATCACCAAAAACAGTAGGACAATAACTGAATGTAGTTTTGGCCAGATAGTCTATAGTGTTTTGATAAAGCATCACTGACAAACTATGACAGGGTGTATTTATAAGATGGGGACTCATTACAGGTTAGTCTAGAAAGCAGGGTTAACTTCCTTAGTTGTGGGTGGAAGAGGTGCTTCTACTGGCAACAGAGATTCATTATACTTTAGGGTTCAATTTCCACATTTTCTTCAGGATCATCCAATATGCCCCAATTCTAATTTTCAGCATTCCATTCCTTGCCAATCCATGCATTTACCTCAATGGCAGGTACTCTCAGAGATTTTGGATTCAATTTGCATTGTAAATCATCTACTCACAGGATAAGAAAATCAGTATGCTTTTAAGAATTCTCAACTCCATTGCTACAAGAGATAAGGGTTTCTTTCAAGGCACACATAGATATATGCTAAATATCTTTGTGGCAATTGAGCTTTGAATTTTGGAGCCCTGAGTTTATTATTTTTTCCTTCACTTTCTATAACATGTTTAGAGGCAAACAGCCTCTAACATTTAAAGTTTGACAGAAATGATCTAAAGTATCAAGCACATGGTCCCCCAGAGCCTTGCATCATATAAATATATTTGATTAGGAGATTACAATATGATATTTTGCAAATCTCTGGTGCAACATCACACTATGTTATAACTATGTCCCATTTACAATTTGAAATAAAATTATTAGTGTCTTTACAGCTAATCAGATTAAAGAAACCACTTCCAAACTCCTGAAATAATCCAGAAGGATCATCCTTAAGATTCTGTTCCTCTAAGACTACTTTCATTAATAAAATCTGTAATAGGTTTCTCCAAAAAGACAAAATCTTCAGGATATCTATATGTATGTATGTGTGTGGTGGGTGTGTTTATTTCAGGGAATTGACTCACACAATTTTTGCAATTATTAGTGTTGGAATGCCATAAGGATTCAGAAAGATGGAAATTCTGGTGTGAATTTACATTGAAGTCTTGTGTGTGCAATCTTCCAAAATCCATAGTGTGGGTTTTTTTTGGGGGGGGACTCGGGAATTGTTGTGGGTGATGTTGCAATGGAGGATGTAGGCCAGTATGTATCATCATGTATCATGCAGAACTGTGTGGGAGAGAGGGTCATCTACAGTCTGAACTGTGATCTATGCTTGATGGCAAAGCCCCAAAATGTGTATTTCTATCACAAGCATTATGCCAAACTGATGAGGGATGTGTATGTGGGAGGTTGTGTGAGGTGTGGGTGGCATATGGGTACTTCTGGAATTTCTGTGTAACATTTATGTAATCAATGTATCCTTAAAATATATATAGATATATAAAAATTTTTAAAAAAGATTGAGAGGTGACTGCTAAGGTATAGGGAGTTTTCCTTTATAGAGTAATAAAAATGGTCTAAAATTAATTGTAGTAATGAATCCACAACTCTGTGACTATACTGAAAGCCATTGATTGTACACATTGTATGGATTGTATGGTATGTGAATAAATCTTAATAAAATTGCTTTTGTATATGTAAACAAAAAATCCATAGAGGAAGCCAGCAGAGAGTAGTAGAATGTGTAGCATTGAAGCAGGATTTTGTCTTCATTTGGAAACCATAATTCTTGCTCTTAAGGTCTCAATTATTTGAATTATGCCCCCATATGATCTGGGACAATCACCTCTATTTAATGTCATTTAATTGTAGTTGGTAGTCATATCTACTAAATGAATTCACAGTAACTTAATGGAAAACATGTGACCAAACACCTGGACAACATAACACAGCTCAGTTGATATTAAAAATGAACAATAGTAATATCCATCATTAACATCTCTCTGCACGTGATTCCTGATGCCCTTTCCCAACCTTTTCTCCCTGCCAAATTAATCAATTATATCTCCTCTAATAAATCATATAGAGTGCCCCCTTCTACATAGACTGCTTCCAGCTTCTGCATGAAAATGACTTCCAAAGAGAGTATAACTTAAGTTTTCTTTTTTGTTTTTAATCCCTGCTTGGCTCTGAGTTCCTGCCAGACAAAAGCATTGGTGTATGGCTCTCTTGCCATAGCAAGTTATACTTAAATAGCCTCTGCTTGGTCTTATCTGAGGGGTTACTGTCTGTTTCCATATGAGAATCAATTTCAGCTCTTGTCCCATATGTGAGCCCCTTTACAGGAATTCTACTTTGGACTTCTATGGTCCTATTGGTCCAGCTGCCTCTGTGTAATGCTACAAAATGGAGGTGACTGGGACCTGTTCTCATTTCCCCCAGTCCTATCTCTCAACAGCAACCAGATTGCTGGACTTCAGATGACATAGCTGAAGATTTCATGTCAGGTCAGCCATCCTTCCATAACTTAGAGTGATTTTAGAAGATGCACTGATTATCAAAAGCAAACCCAGTTACAAATAAACATCAACTCTGGTAAGGACAAGTGTGGTCTGAAGTAATTGACTTGCCAGGAAGAGACTGGTGGGTAAACTAATACAATGGGGTCATGGTGACAGATACTCTTTCAACTCATACACTCAATGGGAGGACCTAACTCAGGTTTGGTGGGAGGCAGCCCTGCTCAGACTCCATTGTACAAGCTGGAGGGATCTTGGATATGAACATAGTGGGCAGCAGCACTGGTAATGAAATACTGGGTTGACCATATGATCATTCAACTCTGACTTCCCTGGACTCTCTGGACTATCAGAACAGCTTTACCTAGCTTGGAAGAGATTGTTCAGCTAAAATACTAATATATTTCCTTGAACTTTACAATGGCCAAGATTGTTATAAATTTTTAAATTTGATTATGCCCTAGGAATGATAATATTTACCTCTATGTTTAATGTGGAAGAAATTTTGGAAGAATTGATAGAATTATGCAAAATAAACCAGGACAAACTAGCAGAAGAGATTATTTCAAAATAAAAATCAAAAGAGGTCATAGTATTTTGAGATAAAGGATGTTGTAAAAATGAGACATGAAGAGAATTGATTTGTTTTGACATTAAGAATGTTTACCATACTGCTCACAGCAGTTTTTTGAGTTGTTCACAGGTTATATCTGGAAGGGAGATGGGATGCAGTACTTTTCAAGAAGTTTCTCCAGGGTGGGTTGGAATGAAATAACTCAGGAGATGCCCTTGTACAGGACTGTATAGATGATGGTGCCCACTAGTGTTTGAAGGTTGCTTTGTCCTGGATTCTGTGACTTTTCTGTGGTTTGGAAAATTTGGGTAGAGGAAAGCTTCCAAATGTCTTCTAAATAAATAATTATTTTGCTCTTTGAAGAGGAGAAGTACATGAAGACAGAAGAGATGATAAAATTGAGGTTGTCATATGACCCAAATGAAGCAAATGGTTTCTCTTGCCAAAGTAAACATGTACTTTCTCTAGAAACTCCTTTGCACCCTGGATTGTCACTCCTTATGAACTGAATGTCCTCAACAACCCATCAATCCAACCCTCTATTTTAATATGAAGAAACAGGGGTCTTGAATTGCACAACAATCAGTGACAGAGTGAGGCAGAAACTACTATTTCCATCCACTTATCTCCCTCTTGGTAGACACAGAGAATCTGAAATATTCTCACAGCAATATGTTGAAAATCACCTCTGGATATCTGCCTCAAAATAGGGAGATGTCAACCTACTGTAGTCATTAGAGCACAACCTCAGTCTCATATGCCAACACTTCAGGAGCAGTACACTTAGCTGTTTAAAGTGGGCAGGAAAGGACCAGGGAAGGGGAAATTGCCTTAGCCCATCCCCTGCCCATCCCCTCATTGTCAAGGAGTGCCTGGGTTAAGGGAAAAGTTGCAGGGGTTTCCTGTAATGAAATGCTGGCAGAAAATACCTAGAAAAATGGAACTATCAGTTCCTAGCCTCTGGGAATTAGTTATATTTTTTATGTACAAGGTATGCATCAAAATTTACATTATAGATAGATAAATGCAAATTTCAATTAAATTGCATCAGTTGATTATCTGGTATTGTTACAAATTGGGACATTTTACAGAAAGGGGCACAAAGGGATGAATACCACAGAAAACAACATAGGGCCTTATGAAGCACACTGAAGAGCCCTGACTATAAGAAGATGAGATCACCTCTGGGAGCTGATAAGAGGCTGCTACTTGCTCTGCATGCTGGTCATGTGGGTGTGCCCAGTTTATAAATATTCATTGAGCATTAGTACCTTCTCCATGTCTACATTTTATATATACTTCTCACAACTTAGTAAGAGCTTAACTACTTTTAAATTGTGTCACAGAGCTCACAAAAACATTCCATAGAAAATAAAATAAAAGAATATTCATGGGATCAGCATAAATTTGATCCAAAAAAACTGGGAGACTTCTCAAAGGAATAGAGAGCATGAACCTATGTCTCTCATGGAATCAGATTCAGAAACCCTAAAGAAATATTCCCAAACTGAATATATTATCTATAAAATGATATTTCAAAAAGAATTGTTTGTTCAGATATTACTGTGCTTTAACACTTAAAATTCAACAAAACCAATTTGCTAATTAAGAGGAATATGAAATCATCAACAATAAGAATAGAGGATAATATTTAATTTAATAAAAACTATCTACAAATAAAGGTCACACATCAAATGATAAATAATTAAAGCATCCCTTAGAAACCATGAATGGGACAAGGATTTATCTGCTGGGAAATAGAATAGCCCAAGATCCCATTGGCCAGCAAATCCCTTTCTTATTTTGGGAAGCAGCCTTCCTCCTAGTAACAGGCTATTTGCAGTTACATTGGCTGGGGCTAAACCTACTTAATACTAATAATAATATCCCCTATTACATTGAAAGTTTAAATATTGGCAGACATTTAGTTCAGCACTAGTTTATGTAAGGACTAATCACTTACATTTTTTAACTTTTCATTTGAAATAATTTTAAACCTAGAATGAGCAAAGACCTCAGTGAATAGAATGGCACAAACAAAATCCCATTTATCTTTCACTCACACAATGGTAAAAAAGTTAACATTTTACAGTGTTTGCTCTGTGTCTCTCAACTTTACTTATTTCTCAAGTTTTTTTCTTCTGAACTTTCTAAACAAGTTGCCAAATTGTTGCCTCATCAACCCAATATGTTAAAGTTTGTACTTCAAATCAAGAAGAATCTCTTACACTAAAAAAATTACCCATAAATTATTTTTAAAATTAGCATGATACATCAATACTATCCATTCAATTTTCAACTGCAGTCATTGTTCACCAATTGTTCACTTATATTCATCACATCTAAAGTCCACAGTCCAAAATGGAGCATTGAATTTAGTTTTTATGTCTCTTTAGAATCCTTCAATCAGGAACAGTGTATGTCTTTTCCTGGTTTTCAGAAATTTAATGTTTACGAATGATATGGCTCAATATGGGTTTCTTTGATGCAGGGATTCTCAATAATGGGTCCATGAGCTTGAATTGGAATAAAAAATCACATAACTCTTGTGAGAACATGTTGGTGTGGGTGTGATATATTTCTTAAATAAGATACAGTATAGTGTGGACTTAGTAAGGGGTCTGTGGTTTTCACATGACTGGCAAAGCTGTCTCTGGAACACAAAAGGTTAAGAGCCTCTGCTGTAATGTTTCATGTACTTGGGCATAGATATGTATCTTTGGCAGGAATACCACTGAAGGGATGCTATGTTCTTCCCTGTATACCATATTGAGGAGTGGGGGTGTGCATGGTGCCCATATATCCTCTTGCTGGTGATGGTAACATGATCCTTTGGATGAAGTGTAGCCTGTCAGGCTCCTTCATAGAGTTATCTTTTCATTTTTATAATGAATAGGTATTTTGCAGGGACATATTGGAGACTATGAACATCATGGAACTTCTCAAAATTTACCCTGTATTTTTAGCATGCATTAGTAATTCTTGACTGAGGAAATTATTACCATGTTTACAAAATATGATTTTCATTTTTTTTCATTTCTTTAAGAAGGTACTAGGGATTGAACCTAGGATCTCAAACTGAGAAGCAGGCTCTCAAACCACAGAGCTACACTCCCTCCCCATCAAATATGATTTTCAAACTCAATCATGCCTTTCCATTAGTTGGTGGGCATTCTATTGTAAGAGAGAGCTTTCCCTTCTCCATCATTTACTATTTAAGTTTATCAGTGTGAACACAAAGATTCCTATTTTATTGTTATCTTTAGCTATTTTCATGCTTATACTATCCCTGACTTGGTTGCTTGGAGCCACTTAATGTTGTTTCTGTGTCTTTCTGTTATCTCACCATCTTTGGGCTCTTCCTTATTTTATGGTACAATGAGTTCCAAATTCTTTTATTTTCACAGACTTGATTAAGAAATTTCTTCAGGAAACTCTGTTTATTTCTGAGGAATAATTACACTAAAAGTACAATAAAATGTTTTTCTAAAAATTCCTGGTAGGTATTTTTAGAAAACACTGTCAAAAGAACAAAGAGGTAAGCTGAAGGGACTTTAAATTTTCCCATAATAAATTCCTCTAATTTTCTTGCATGACTACTGTCACAATAATAACTCTAGTCTTTTAAATTGCTTGTGTGTCTCAGTAGAAATAGTCAGCCAGTTAAGGTAACTTTAAAATTTCTTTTGAAACAGCAGCCTTCCATTTCATCTTTACTTGATATCTCTAATAATAAGGCCCATTTTCTCTAAATTCTTTTCTCTGGGCAGACGTTTACTTCATAAGGATTTTAGCACATGAAAAGGAAATTAAATTGGACTGATTATGGTATTATAATTGACTTTATAATGACATTTGAAATGGCCAAAGGCCTCAAAATTATTTCTTTATATGTATTTTCTCAAGAGGGCCTTCTATGAAAGGACAGCTAGGCAAGCCAATTTCAAGGGTTTTTAATTGAATTGATTCATCAAGAAAAACAGAAAACTATAATGTTAAACACCTCCATAAATACATTTGACTCTCTGTGTTTTGTGGATTTTATAATGCATAAGGGATTCTTATCCATGGGAAGTCTCCTCTTAAGGTTTCATCCACACATGTAGCTATGCACAGTGAAAATACCCAGAAGAGTTAAGCAGAACCACTTGAAAGACCTTTTATTTCTTGTTAGGTATGCATATATGTATGCACAAATGTTTATATTTAGGGACAATTCTGTGACAATTCCATTTGTAGTGGATAAAAAATAATACTCGCAAACTTTTTTAAATTGAGAAAAGACCTAAATGTCTCTTACATGACACTGAGTACCCCAGGTTCCAGGCCACACCTCCACCTCAGGGAGCTGATTCAACAAGGCTGGCTTTTGGCCAGTGGGGCATTGGGATCAAATTCACTGGAGACTTATTTACCCATTCAGTCATTCATACTAACATAGATGTATACCTATATCTTTTGAGTTCATATAAAAATAGTATACTTTTTATATATTTCATGTACATATTATACTTAAAGCTACAGAACATGGATTATTTACCACTGTCTAAACATTGTGAGCTCCTAAGATACATTGGCACATGTTTTAAAATTTATAGCCTTGTGATAATTTATTTCCCCATATTCTTCTTTTTTTTAAGATTTATTTATTTTATTACATATGTCCCCTTCCCCCCACTGCAGAGATGTGCCGAGACTGGTCACTGCGCAGGCATGGCTTTCCCTGCTTGTGGGAGGCTTCTGCTTCCATTCGTGGTCAGCTTTCAGTTCGCGGGTGGCTGGCTGCGCTCCATTCGTGGGCTACCTGCCCTGCCCATAGCAGCTTTTGCCCTGTCTGTGGCAGTTTTTTGCCCTGCCCACGGTGGCTCTGGCCCACCCATGGCAGCTTGCCATTCTCAAGGTGGTCTGCCTGCTAGGAAAGGTCCCCGGGAACTGAACCCGGGGCCTCCCATGTGGTATGCCGGTGCCCTATCCACTGGGCTATCGAGCCGGCCCCATCCCC
>PVKH010039396.1:0-11192 GCA_004027955.1 Chaetophractus vellerosus | reverse complement strand
CCCGTGGGGGCTCAGCCCTGCCCGTGGTGGCTTTTTGCCTTGCCCACGGCGGCTCCGGCCCGCCCACGGCGGCTTGCCTTTCTCAAGGCCGTCTGCCCGCTCGGAGAGGTCCCCGGGAACCGAACCCGGGCCCGGGGCCTCCCATGTGGTACACCGGCGAGCTCTTTATCCACTGAGCTATCTAGCCGGGCCCAGAAGAAGAATAATATTCTTAACTACCAAATTATTTATTCATTGATGTTTAATACTTCTTCATGATTTTCAATTATGGACTTAGCTTTTGTTTCTTTCCAGGTTTATCCTAAATATTATTAGCTTTAAATTTGAGAGAAGAATGAGTTAAGTAATACATTAAGCTTCCTTGATTCCTTAATACATTTTGCTTAAAGATATATGCATAATTCTACTATAAAATATAACATATGACTTGAAAAATAAGGATGCTAAAATATGCTCCTCCTTTTTCACATGAGACACTTTATATAATTTTGTCATTAAGGTTTCACTATATTTTATTTAATAGATATTTATATTTGTTTAATATGTAAATAAAACATTCATTTTTAAAAATTTAAGATAAAGCAGAAATTATACATTATCTCAAAAAAGACAGATGGACATAAAAATTAAATTTGTGTATCCCTGTTAAATCTGTCTTTCCAAACTAACATTTATAAAATTATTATAATATTTAAACCATTTCCTATCTAATCTTATTGCTATTAACTATATTAACTGTGTGATAATTCATTACATTTCTGGAAAACAAACAAACAAAACAAAACTTTCTATTTCCTATAATCCAACATGTTAGGTGTTTACTTTTTCTCACTTTGCTATTATGAATAGCATATTAATAATTATTTTTGTTTATCAGTGTTTAATAGCATCATTAATTATTACAGTAATTCTGGAGATGGGGCAAGTAGTGTATACATGTAAGTAGTGTATTTGTAGCTCTTTAGCCACTTTGTAAGTTTGATTTCTATTCTTTAACTTCATTATTTTTTAAGTCAAGTATTTTTGGATAAGTTTAAATCCACAATCTAGAGTGACCAATCACAACCAAATTTTGCCCAATTTTTTTTTATTAAAAAGTGTTAGAATGGTACAAGGAATGTTTTTGCCTGTGCCCAATACAAAATTGTGAAATGATAGTCACAGTAAAATAAAGGAACTGGTAATAAAAGAAATGTCATAACATTTATGGATTAACTACTTACAGTTTCAACATATTATTTATGCTTAATTATTCATATTCTAATATCCCCAAATGTGAAAACAATTATTATTCTAACTAACCTGTATTTTCACAGGGATACATAAAAAAGAAATTAAACATAAATTAGAAATGCACTAATATCTTCGTGTTATTGTGGGAGAAAAATCACTTTTCCATGACTCTGGATTATCTGGAATATGAGTGCATATATTTTTTAATGTTAAAAAGGTTACAGCTGGGATAGACCAAAAATATATGTAATGTGTGATCACATATGAAAGTTCAAGTTCACTGCAGTTAAGGAAAGACAGGCGTTGTGTGGAAAAGCTTAATTCCTCATTTTATTCCAATTAACTTTGAGAAACCGTAAAAAGCTTGATGCTAAATTCATGGGTTCATATTCAAATACATTGAATGACTATTAGTGCTTGAGCTAGGTAATGCTAACAATAACATTAACAGCTGGAAATGAGCTGTTGGTATTTATCTTAATCTATAATCTCTTAATTTTTGGAATTTACATAAGCATACACAAAAAAAATATGAGAAACATTCACTACAAATTCACTTAGAAAACCTTTATGAGTGTGTAATATATGTGAAGCATTGAAATAGGTGACAGAGTCCATATGGAACTCAAGAACATTCATGGCAGAAGCAAACTTGTGAAAAATTACATGAAATACACTGGAAAATGTTCTACCAACCCATTTTGCCTAGGGAGATCCATAGCAAGCTTCAGTTAAAAGTGGTTACAGAACTATGCCTTGAATCTTTATAGAGATCAAGGAAAACATAAGAAAAAGCCCATCAGTATATTTCATTATTTTTAGCTCTTGAAATTAGCTCCTTTCTACCTCTTTTATCTTTTAAAAAGATGATTGTAACAGTTAATGGAAACTAAATTAAATTTCATGAAATAAAATTAATCAGAAGGTAGTGTTAAATTACAGTATTCCATGTGGCATAGAATTACACACATTCTTATCTGTTTTTCTTTTTTGAAATATCTACTGGTTTACTTATGTGCAACAAATAACTATTAATATGCAGCAAATCGATAGGAATACTCATCTCTGGCTGTGTAATTCACATATTAAAGGGGCACAGCTGCTTCATAATCAGATATCTCTTAGACTGTAAAACACTTTGCAGGTCAATTTTATGTCATGTTTTCTTTGTTTTCTAAAGCAGAGTGTCTGCATTTTTCATTCTGTTTACAGTACATAGTTAATTTACCCAAGTAAAAAGCATAAGAAATGTTATAAATGTAGCATTTATCTCTGAATACACCTTTCCAATTATCAATTAATTGAAAATTACACATGCATTTTAATCCATGGAAAATTCTTGGCCCTCACAATATTTTGAATTTATTAAAAAGTCATTGCCTTAGTCCCATTATATCCGTCTTGGAATAAAATATCATTTTGTTTTAAAAATATTTTTAAGATAACTCAAACAGTAAAATGAAGTGACATTCACTTAAAAAAAAAGAACAAAGGAGAAAAGCATTTTTTTTTTTAGGAGTCATCGTTTAAATGATTTCCTTCAGACATTATGTACTATCGTCTAACACAACACACTACCAAAACCAATCTTTCAGAAAGATGGTTCGAATTTAGAAATATTTAAGTGCCTGTGTTTGGGTGGGGCTTCATGTAGGTACATCGGTTATACAAGTGACTGCGACAGACGCAGATGACTCCAACTACGGAAACAGCGCCAAAGTGGTCTATAGCATATTGCAAGGACAACCATATTTTTCAGTGGACCCAGAATCAGGTAAGAACATTTAATGCTTGGTCTGTTTACAATTACGTAATACATTTGGACGCGAAATTAATTTATAGATTTTCCTGTTTTTAAAACTTACCCACTCACTATTATGTTTCTATTAGTTATCTAAAATTATTCCATGGAAGCAAAAACAGCCTCCCAATGATTTACATAGATTATTTCAATTGTTAGCCTTTTGGACATTTATTGTGTTTATATTTAAAACTCTATCAACAACTTCACAGCACATTATGTGGCATGATAAATACTCAAAATCTAAAAAGGGTGTGACAATAATCAAAATTAAACCAGCTTATTTGTCTAAAGTATGTTTGATGAAAGATATACATTTTTTAAATCAAAGAGATAAACTATTTTAACAAAACTCATTCCCTGAGCAATAGCTATAGTAGAACCTCTTCTATTCTGATAATTATATTAAATTATTTAGGGATTAAAATTCTTATATATGCATACCAGCATTTATCTGCTTATGATTAACTTCCTTAAAACGGATTTTGCTTAGGTTAAAAAAGTTCAAGGATTAAATTGCAAAACATTTGTTTTCTTTCCCCGAAAGGTATAATAAGAACTGCATTACCAGACATGAGCAGAGAAAACAGAGAGCAGTATCAGGTGGTTATACAAGCCAAAGACATGGGCGGTCAGATGGGAGGTCTTTCTGGCACCACCACCGTGAACATCACGCTGACTGACGTCAACAACAATCCTCCGAGATTCCCTCAGAGTAAGGAAGGTTTCCGTGAACTCCTGTTTAAAATGTTCTTGCATACACTACTAACAGATTTAGTAATTTATTTTATTTTAATTTAATTTAAATTTTAAGAAGAGTGTTCGGGAGAAAACGAAGTTTATACATACAGGCAAATCAAAAAAAAAAAAAAAAAAGCAAGCAAATTGACATTCATGATAACCGTTTTCATTTTTGGAGCAGGTGGAGAGAAAACAAGGACACAAGGTTCTTCAGGCAACGTTAATTACCCTCTCCTACCTTTCAGTTAATCAGTTTCCAATATCCACTCTGCTTGCCGTGTCCTTACTGTCTCAACTCTTTCTTGATTAGGAGTGTGGGCTGTCACGTGCCACGCCTCAGTTCTCTCTTCTGTTCTTAAGAATGATAGCCCCTTTTTTCATCGATTCTAAAACACAGCTCTGTTCATATTTTAATATCTATGAAAACTAAGTATATTAAAATTAATGCAAGTGATTTTAATAAGCACTTGCATTAATTATTTTCTTAGAGTTATGGAATTCCTTGGATGTGATGGCATCTTAGACATAAACACAGTATTATTCATGTTACTAAATTGTGAAGATTAAATTACTTAATACCTCTTCACTCATCACCATTTTAGGTATGTATATTAAACCATGAGCAGTTTGCATTCCATGTGGTCCTACAAATTTATATTCTAATTCTCTGCTAAAAATGTTTTTATTTTGTGATGAATAAAAGTATAAAAGACCCTATATTAAATGTTCAATTAAGTGTTCTCAAATTTAAGATTTCGATACTGATTTGCATAAACATTTTTCCAGACTATTTAAATTTAAAATATTTGATGATTCAACTTTGGTGAATATATGCATATTATAAATGTTAAACAGAAAGTTATTGATGAGAAAATGAATACTATGTCTAAATAACAAAAACTGAAACCGTACATTCAATTTCCTAACATATAAAGTGAAATAATATGATTTGATGAATTCTCAAATGGCTTGCAAGTCTTTAGATCTATGACGTATTACATCTTAGCAAATAGCTTAGAACTATTTTAGTAATAATAAAAATTCTCAAGGAGTAGACACTGAACTAAGTCTATTACATTTATAATATCATGTAAATCTCATAACAATCCTCAGAATTAATTACTAGCATTCCCATCTTTATTTTATACATGAGAAAATCAAATGTTTGAAAATTTAACTAATTTGCCTAGCGTTGAACTTCAAACCAGGAGTTTGATTTATAAACCCATACTCTTCAAAACTAAGCAAATTGGGAAAAGAATAGTCTTCCATGTAAAAAGGACTTAGTTTTGCATTCTGATTTTTCCAAGCCTAAGGATGGATTCCCTTGGTCCTTAGAGTACTGGTATAAGGATTAAATAAATTAGCATCGACTGCCTTAGGATTTTATATGAATTTATATGAAGTTCAGCACATAGTAAATGTTTAAAAAGATTTCTGACTTTGCTTCACATTTTCTTTGTATTTTTCCCCCTATGGTCCTTTGACCAGAAAGTCACAAATTAAAATGCTTTCAGGTACAGCAGAATGTAATATAATATTCACCAGAGGTGCAGAAAACAGAAGAATCCATACCCAACTTAAAGCCATTAAAATTAAAGCATATAAGGAAGAAAGTAACTGTGTGTGAAAGTATTTTTCTATTCCTGAATTAGAATATAAGAATGCATGCATGTTCCTCCAAAAAATTGAATAGAAGTAAAAAATGTTTAGTGGCAATATTGAAAGCCCAAAATAAGCAGTAAATAATTGGTTTCCTTATCCTTTTTAAGTTAAAAGTTTTGGAGACTAACATGAGTTCTACATCTATTATCTAAACACCCTTGGGACATTCATTTCTTTTGGGGGGGGGCTTTTATTTCTCATTTACAAAATGAGAGTGCTCTACCTTCGTAAATTATTTTCCAATTCAATAAATCTAAAATTACTGATAGTTTGTAATTCAATATGAAAACTCTTCCAATTTAAAGTAAATGTATTTAAGTGAAAAGGGCAGACGAAATGAAGATTTTTGTTATCTAAAGACAAAATGGCAGCAAAACAGCTCTGATTTCATTTGCAGGTACATATCAGTTTAATTCTCCTGAGTCTGTATCTCTTGGAACCCATATTGGGCGAATAAAAGCCAATGACCCTGATTTGGGAAAAAATGCTGAGATGGAATACAGCATTGCGGAAGGAGATGGAGCAGACATGTTCGAAGTGATCACTGACAAGGATACACAGGAAGGGATTATAACTGTCAAACAGGTTTCTTTTACTGTCTTCATTTATTCATTTAGCACTCTAAGGTTTATTTTTGCTTTTGAGTTAAGGGGGAAAAAAAGCCTGGAATTTATTTTTCCCATCCTTCACATGCTTTCTATCTTTCATATGAGCAGGAATAATTGAGATTTCACTTCAAGTAAGTTTAGCATCTTCATTGGCTTAAAGTGGTATAAAACTTCAACTGCTTGTGCATTTAGTAGACAACAATCTAGACAAATGTTGGATTAATCTCAAAGGCACTTATTTTATATTTCTCCATGAGAGAAAGACAAGTCATGCAGCCATCACTGTTGCTTCATGCACAATTCAAAGTATTTTAATAATAAGTGTAATGGTTTTTTTTCAAAGAGATAAGATGTGTGGAGTGTGGAGCAGGCGGAGCTCAGTGGTTGAGTGCATACTTCACATGTATGAGTTTGTGGGTTCGATCCCTGGTACCTCCAAAAGAAAAAAAAAGGAGATAAGACGTGAAGATGCTGTATGCTTTATGTTTTGTTTTGTTTTGTTTTTAATTTTTGATTTTGAAGCCACGTGGGAGAAAATTCTGAAATTTTACATATAATAATCTAGCTAAATATCCACTGTTTTATATTGTCCTGGTTTCTCTCATTTCATTTACACTTACTCTTTACAGTTCTCAGATTAATGAAATATAAATTTTTTTATTCTTTTTGAAATACCAGTTTTAGAAATGCAGGACCTAAGCAATGAACTTTTAGGAATAGTTGTTACACCTACTTACTCTTTTATATCTTTCCTTTGATTTATATTTGCATCTAAATTTAATACTACTGGTGTTACATAATCTATAGTTCCATTATATTTATACTTAATTTACCTGAGACCACTAAAAAACCAAAGTACATTTCTAAGTAGGAATCAATCTTAATGTATATACCATAAAATTTAGTTATTTCATTATAAATAAGCATAAAGCAAAACAAGCGTTTACTACTTTAACATAACTATGAAACAATAATTGGGTAAGCTATTTAACCATAATTATTGTCACCATTAAGAGAGCTGTTTTGAATTTTGAAATTGTCTTCCATCGATATGTCTTCTATATTGTGCTAATGTTTTTGTTTTTTTTTTTAACTCTAGAGTTTGGACTTTGAAAACAAGATGCTGTACTCTTTAAGAGTGGATGCGATTAACACTCACCCAGATCCACGGTTCTTACGCCTGGGACCTTTCAAAGACACAGCCGTGGTCAAAATATCTGTGGAAGACATAGATGAGCCGCCTGTGTTCAGTAAATTTTCTTACTTGATAGAAGTAGATGAAGATGTAAAGGAAGGCAGCATCATTGGGCAAGTTACAGCGTATGACCCAGATGCCATGAACAATTTAATAAAGTAAGTGTTTTATGAAAATGTATAATGACAGAAAAATACTTTCTCACTGTTTACATACTGTGTGAAAAATGTAATATTGAACAGTATATGATCAATCCAAGAAATATTAGCACAGCCTTCTATAGCATAAACTTTTGGATTGATTATCTTCTAGTGCTCTGAATACCTTTATGCATTTGATTCTTATCGCTCTATGATGTAGATCCCATACTTACAACTTTCTGCAGATCAGACTGAGGCACTTAGCTATTAAATAACTTGCTCAATAGTTAGTAAGTGGAAAGCTGAGTTTTAGAACTAAACATTCTGGCTTCAGAGTCTGTGATTTTAATTCCTTGCTCTTGATGCAATTCTTATGGCTTAACCATAGCTTAATCTATGTAAATATTCACCATTTCATATTGTCTATAGGTATAAATAATCTAAACAAACAACTTAAAAATATTTTTTCTAGAATTGTTATTGAGTTTCCTTGAAAATGTCAAAACATATTTTTATGAAAATAATAAGCATAGCATATAAAAATTTTGGAAAAACAATATATTAATTTTATTTTCATAATAAAATTGAGTATTATTTAAGGACAGTAATGATATTTAAGGCAATAAGAACTACAAAATATTAACAATGTAGTATAGCATCATTTAATATTTTTTCAAAATGTATTTATTATATTTGCCATGTAAAATCTTGCAACTATTCCATAAAATTAAATGATTGTTATGTGAGTATTAAGTAAAACTGCAAATATAGATATGATATAAATGGTTAAATGGTGTGGTATATGGGGATGTACGCATATATTGAAAAGACATAGAAGGCTGGAGCGAGATATACAAACAATACCTTATCTGTCAAATGTGCAGTTAGCAAAATGCCCCAAATTCCACTATGTTTAAAATTGTTTAATTAGGAAAAAAAATGACTAAATTATTGGTGGTCTTTATTTTCTAAAATTCATAACAGACTACCACAATATAAAGTGAATAAAAACAGTTATACATCTATAATTAACTATTTAATTTATATTTAGGATGTAATTCCTATTCACCTGTGTTAATTCACAAAATATGTTTAAAGAAATATGTTCTAATGAAGATTTAATTTTTTTGTGAGATTATTTTATTGAGTATGTTAACCTTTACACTAAATAAACTGTCCATAAATTTTTAATTGGTACCCAAAGTTTATATTAGCTTGAAATAGTTGGTCAGTTTTAGGTTAATTAGAATATAATTCACTGAATTTTCTTTTTTAAAATAAAAGATTGTGTTCAAATTATGTTTTTTGCATATTTTCAACATCACTTTAAAACATAAATTATAATCATCCCAATACATAACTATTTATTGATATAATATTTTTATCCATATATAGAAAATATATTAGATTTAAAATGTACGTTCTATTTAAAACGAAACTACTGCAATAACTGTCTTTGATATTTTTTGCCAGATTCTAAAAAAAGTAGTCAACATTGTCTGTCTTCATTTCTTTAAAGTATTTCTTGCACCAAATGCTCATAATAGAAATTCATTTTTAAAAATCATTGATCACAACTTTTTTCAAGTCTAATGCTTATTTTGTCCTCTAGCATATTAAACATGTGGAATGTAATTTAACTGTCATTTTCATCTGATTCTTTCAACTGTGACATTTCTGGTTTGGTTTAATTGATAGATTTTTCCTTCTCTTTCTGCAGTCACATTTTCCTGCTTCTTTACATGCTTGCAATTTCTTATTGGATGTCAGACTTTGTGGCTTTTACCATGTTTGGTGCTGAATAGTTTTGCATTTTTATAAATGTTTTTGAGGTTTGTTCTGATGTGTGCTTACATTGTCTGACATAGCTTTATCCTTTTGTGATCTTATATCTGTGCTTCATCACCTCCAAAAATAGGTGACTTTATTCAAGGATTAGTTTTGTCCTATTAATCAGGTAAGATATTTTTGAATAGTCCACCCAAAGCTCTTTTAATATTGTAGTGTTCCATTCTGGATTGTGACAACTGGAACTATTTCTGATCATGTGCCAGCTCCTAGTTTTTGCTCCCTTAAGCCCTTTTGTTGAGTTACTTCTGTGGCCTCATGCAATCTCCTCTTATGCATGTTCTGCTCATTTTCTCTAGAAACTCCTCTGCAGTACTCTAAAGCCCGCTGATGCTAGCAAGCTAAGTCTCCCTGGACACTCAGCATTTTCTTTTTAACTTAGGGAGATTGTCAGCTTCGATATGGGTTTCCACTTCATTCCTTTTGGTCTGGAAACTACCCAGTTCAATTGAGAAAGTTTTAGGGCTCATTTCATTTATTTCTCTTTTTTTCAGGGTTTATACTCTTTGTTTCCTGGTATCCCATTCTTTAAAAATCATTGTTTCATATATTTTTCCTGGGTTGTTTCGTTTTTTAGGATGGTGTGGTAAATCCAGTTCAATTTTCTCCAACTTTGCCAGACAAGGAAGTTTGTGAAACATATTTAAACATTGTTTCTGATCATATAATTGTAATAATTCATTTAGAAAACATGGATAACACAGGAAGTTGTGTAGCAAATGAGGTTTATAATTATCTCCACAATAGACTTGAGCATTAATTTGCTACACTTCATTCATGTATTCCAACTTTCAATTTACTTATTCTCTGTATTAGTCAGCCAAAGGGGTGCCAATGCACAGTACCAGAAATTTGTTGGCTTTTAAAAAGGGTATTTATTTGGGGTAGAAGCTTACAATTACATAAGCCTAAAACAATCCGATTCAAGGTACCAGAAGAGGTACTTTCTCACCCAAAGTCTGTTGCCACGTGTTCACGCAAGATGGCAGGTGATATTTGGGAAGGTTCAGCCTTCCTCTTCCCTTTAGGCCCTGAGGGTCCAGTTTCTTCTAGTCTCAGTGTAGACTGGCATAAAGCTTGTCTCTCTAACCAGGACTCATTTCTTTCTGGGTTCAGCTGTTCTGCTTTCTTCACAAGATCAGCTGTAAATTATCAGGCGAATGTCTCATCTCTCCCCAGGGCTCAAGCTTCAAAACCAAGTTCTCTCCTCTGCCCTGTCTTTTTTCTGTGTATCTACTTCTCTGTGTGTCTACTTCCATGTGAGAGTCTGTTTTATCAGTCCACCAAGGGGATGGGTACTCAACCCCGCATGCCATAATGACATGGTCAAATCAAAGCCCTAATCGTAACATAATTTAATCAAAGACATCTCAGCTGAATCTAATACAATCAAAGGGGTATCACAGCCAGAGGAACAGATCAGTTTACGAACATAACATCTCTTTTTGGAATTCATAAATAATATCAAACTGCCATATTCTCTATCTCATTTTTATACAGTTGAGATCATTCTATACTTTATATATAACCTAAATATTTTAATTGTGAATAATTGTTAATGTTAACTATTAATAAACTTGTATTGTATAAATAGCATACTATCTTATAGTTGACATGTCCTTTATGAATTAGTGCCCTTTTGATGAAAATTCAGATTGTTTGGAGATTTTACATATGTGTGCATATGTGAATATATAGGAGTAAACTATCTGGATTGAAAGATGGTAGAAAAATCTGTAAACTTGCTTCTCAGTGTTTAAAATTTTTTTTTTTTAAAGATTTATTTATTTTTATTACATATCTCCCCTTCCCCCCCGTTGCGGCGACGCGCCGAGACTTGGTCACTGCGCAGGCCGGCTTTCCCCGCTTGTGGGCGGCTTCTGCTTCTATTCACGGCCGGCTCTTGCTTCAGTTCGCGGGTGGCTGGCTGTGCTCCATTCGCGGGCGGCCTGCCCTGCCCG
>PVKH010039395.1:0-11148 GCA_004027955.1 Chaetophractus vellerosus | reverse complement strand
TGACCTGTGGGTTTTAAAAAGCTTTTTGCACTGACCTGGGCTTGCTTTTGCTCAGTTATTGCAGGCAGTGAAGGCCTTGTCTTAACTCATTTGTTAGTTCCAGGAAATTTTGTTCAAGGCTTATGATCCTGTGAATTTACAAGACAAAAGTTGGAAGGCTCTATTATCATTTGGCAATCCTATTACCAAATTATATCACTCTCCCACTTTTAAAATGAGTTATTTTTCATGGCAAGAGAGGATTTCTTATTTCCAGCTGTTCAAACATTCTGCTCAGCTTTTTTATGTTTGTTTTTTTACCCCAAAACTTTGTCACAAGGAAGACACTTTTCTTAGTATTATTCCACAGCATATGTTAGAGATTGTTCAGGTAAGGTTTTCTAATTTGGGTGTTTGCAGAGAGGAAAGTTAAAGACATGGGTTATTCAATGAATGCCCTACTTTACAGGGCTTCCTTAGTATGCATTGCCCTTTTCCATTCCCAGGGAAATAAATCTCTCTTGTCAAGAAGTTGATAGTAAGGTGGGCTAAGGCAAAACTTTTCTCTTGACCTATGGATAGAAAATAAGTCATTGTAAGAGAAGAAATGGAAAAGGGACATCTAGAAGGGTGAGTAACCCATTTTTTCCTTGTCTATAATTCACATGAATTTTAATACATATTCATGCTTGAAATATTGATGAAGTCAATGTTCTGTGATTATTGAGTGTGATTCATAATGGCCTTTCCAAGTTTGGTGAAAAAAAATGATTCTGTAAACAAAAATAAGGAATGAGTCTTGAGCTTTTCTTTCATTTCTAATAGAAACTTCTCTGGGTTCTCACATTTATTCTCTTGATCCATCCTGTCTATTGCTGAACAACTGGCTATGCAAAAATACCAGTCACATATTTTAAATCCCTGAAAGCTGGCCTCATTTACTTCTCAAATATTTAGCACCATTGTGAACTTCTGTGATTTTGCTTTTGTGATTCTGTTATTTAGGAGATGCCAAAATTGGCAATAACAATGTCAGCTCTTTAAAGAACGATGACTTCACCATGAGGGGTTTACGGCGTGATGGGAGTGCTGATGATATCTGGACTGCCTCACAAAATTCAAAATCCTGTGCGAAAAGCATTTCCATAGAAACTGCCAATTTAAGAGAATATGCTAGATATGTACTGAGGACTATCTGTCAACAGGTAAACCTCAGATTTAATTTGCCTTTACTTTTAAATATGAAGTTGTTCTTCTGGAGAGAGCAGCTCGCTATTATAGGAAACTTGTTAATAGGTAGCCCATTTTTTTTCCCTACCAACTTTATTTTGAAATAATTTCAAATTTTCTGAAAAGTTGCAAGAACAAGAAAGAGAACTATAATATACCCTTAATACAGATGTACTATTTTTTGCGTTTTGCCACATTTGTTTTACAATTCTATTTTGTGTGTGAATGTGGGTGCATCTTATTCCTTATTTATTTATTTTTTTTGGAACTGTTTGATAGTAGATGGCATACATCATGCTTCTTTACTTTTGAATCCATCATTGTTTATTTCATAACATAGCCAAAGTACATTTATCAAAAAATCAGGAAATTTAGCATTGATACAGTACTTTTTTTCTTACCAGTAAGCCAGATGCCATATTTGTCAGTTGATCCAATGTATTGGATTTGCCTGAGGTTTCTATAGATCAACTTCAGGTCAGCATCTCTGGCCGAGATACTATAGAAGTAATATGGCCTCCTCAGAGATCATATCTGAAGGCATATGATATCCGTTTGTCCCTCATTAGTGATGTTAATTTTGATCAAGGTATCTCCATTGTATAGTTTCTAGGTTTCTGTCTACTGTCTGATTACTCTTTTTTCCCCTTGAAATTAATAAATCTTTGGGGAGGAACTTTGAGACAACGCAAATATTCTGCTGCTTGTCAAACTCCCTTGCTCCCCTACCCCCCATGTAGCATTTTGGTTCTTGTCCAAAACAGTTTTTACTATGATGGTTGCAAAATCGTGGTTTTTGTCCCCACTCCTCCAGTACCTCCACAATTACCACTTTGCATTCAGTAAATGAAGATCCCATTTTTTCCTCTATTTATTTATTTAATATCCACATGGGGTATAATATACTGTCCATGGTTATTTTCATGTTCAAATTGCCCCAGATCTGTCCAGTGGGAGTACCTTCAAGGTAACTCCTGTTCCTTTATTTATTTATTTGTTTGTTTGTTTATATATATATATAAATAAATAACACTTTCTTATTTCTGGCCATCTTGTACTTTCCCTGCCCCCACGCCTGGAATCATCCATTCCTCCAAGGAATCTTGATTCCATTTAATAGGCAATGATATTTAGATGCCAAGATGTGGGCACTAGGTCTGCTCATTTCTATGGGGTATCATTGCTTCTAGGCCCTTTGAGCGGAGTACAGAAAAAATATATATATACCCATGTACATAAATGTGTGCATGTGTATAATTATGAATTCATATTGATACTACCAATCCCAATCCAACCTCACAAATATCTTTTGCATTCCCCCATTCCATATTAGTATTGCCGTATTTCACAGTCAGAACTCTGACACCCAACAGCATCAATCCATTTACTCATTTTGTTCAACCCTACAATTCATATGAAATAGTTTTAGAATTGCTATGCACATACCACTGGGAAAAACAAATCTACTAAAAGGAGTTGAAAATTGCTTAAATTTTTGGTATACCCCTTGACCCAACATTTACACTTCTGTGAAATTATCCTAAGAAGATAACTGTAGATGTACACAAATATTTGTTTATAATAGGAATATTATTTATAATAGTACCAAAAAAATCAGAAAATTTTCTAAATGTTCAAGAATGAGAGATTTGTTATATTATGTTCTACCTACTCAATGGAGTATAATGCAATGTATTCTATTTTTAAAACAATGAAGAACATACTATGATATAAAATCATTATCACTATACAGTAAGTTTTAAAAGCAACCTTTTTATAAAACAGTACAGAGAGAGGCTCCATTTTCTAGGTGAAAACATATACCAATATTTTCTTTCCTTAATTTTCTTCCCTTTTTTTTTTAAAGATTTAATTTTTATTCATTATATATCCCACCCTTTCTGTTTGTTCTTGCTGTGTTCATCTTTGTGTTCTTCTGTGTCTACCTGTCTCCCCCCGCTGTGGTGACCCGCCGAGTCAGCTCACCACGTGGCGGCCTGCCTGCGCACAGCGGCTTGCCCTGCCCATGGCGGCTTGCCCTGCCCACAGTGGCTTGCCTTCTCAAGGTGGTCTGCCCGTTGGAGGAGGCCCCAGGAACTGAACCCGGGGCCTCCCATGTGGTAAACCGTCGCCCTACCAATTGGGCTGCAGCCGGCCCCTGTCCTTAATTTTCTTTTCCTCCCTTTCCTTTGTTGCCATATCTGTTACTGAATTTTTTTTCTTTAAGATTCTACTTTGTAGTTTTATATTCCGTTATGAATTTAGTCCGAATTACATACAGCTATAGAAAGTCAATGCCTGTCTATCTGTCATATTATTTTTAGGAATGGGTTGGAGAACATTGCTTAAAAGAACCTGAAAGATTATGCACAGACAAAGAACTTATATTGGACCCTGTGCTTTCAAATATGCAAGCACAGAAATTATTACAGCTTATTTGCTATCCTCATGGCATTAAAGAATGTACTGAGGGGGACAACCTGCAAAGACAGCACATTAAACGCATTCTTCAGGTAAGTAGGATGTTTTAAGGATTGTGTTCCTGTCATTGGGCATGTTCTTTGTGATTATAATAAGAAAAGCTATTCTCTCTCTTTTTGTGTTAAAGAATTCCTGACTTCAGTTAATTCTGATTTTTATCTCAAGCCCTGTCCCCCTTTTACCTTTCTGGATAATTGTCCAACTTTCAGGTACATATAGATGCTGCCAATTGTATGTAATCATGAGGTAAATATCCACATGTTAAAAGTCAATGCTGTATTTACATGAAAAATAAGCTTTAGGGAAGAATATGAAGAAATCTTGTAACCTCTTTGGAATGGGATCGGTTATAGATAGATTTTGAGAGAAGAAATACTTGCCTTATTTATTGCAGTGCATAGTGGAGTCAAGCACCTTATTTTATTATTATTATTATGTTTTTAAATTAGAAAAGATGTTGGTTTACAGAAAACTCATATAAAAAAGTGTTCTTATATGCCCCCTATGTTGATCCTTTGCGTGAGTGTGGTACCTTTGTTACACTTGTGGAAAGTGTATTGAATATTACTGTTAACTGTAGTCCATAGTTTACATTAGGTGTGTTTTCCCCATAGACCTTCCTTATTAACTCCTTGAAATAGTATTGAATATTTGTTATAATTCATGAAAGGACATTATTATATTTGTACTATTACCCATAGTCCATCATCCACAACAGGGTTCACTGTTTTATACAGCAGGCACCTTATTTTAATGTAGCTGTTTATTTCTTGGTGTCTGCATGGAGTGTATGTATTAGGCTTGAAAGCCTTTTGCTCCATTTAAATCTCTTTAGTGTATGTGTGAGATCATTGTCTTCTTTCTTGAGGGAAAATCACTGCAAGAAATTATGTTTTAAGACATCTTAGCCTATCTGAATGTTTTATTTCTCCCCATTCCTACAGAATCTTGAGCAGTGGACACTAAGGCAGTCCTGGCTAGAACTTCAGTTAATGATTAAACAGTGCCTGAAGGACCCTGTGAGTATATATTGAAAGTGTGTGTGTGTATATAATTTTATGGAAAGCAAAAACATGTTGTTTGAGGACGGAATAAAACATAGGTGTGCTAGTTTTCTTATGTCCAACTCTAGGGTTCTGGGTCTGTGGCTGAAATGAACAACTTACTGGATAATATTGCAAAGGCAACAATAGAGGTATTCCAGCAGTCTGCTGACTTGAACAACAACTCTTCCAACTCTGGAATGGGTCTCTTCAACCCAAATGGTATTGGAAATACAGATGCAAGTAGCACCCGGCAGAATGGAATAAAGACATTTCTAAGGTATTTGTTTTTCTGTAGTTTTATTGGGCTATCATTACTTTTTCACATGTAACAGCAATTTTTATTTATATAATAATTTTTTCATAAAGCCATAGTGTTGCGAAGAAAATACTTACTTGTAAGTGACAATGATCTTTAATAATAGGTTAAAGGATAAATTGGGGTGGATGATATCTTAGCTTTCTAAATATTATACTAGGCCCAGACTCCTTGGAACCACAGATGACACTCAAGATTGATTCATTTCTTTAGTGTCCCTTAGATTACAGTGTCTTGTGGTATTCATTATATAGGAAACACTTTTTCTGTAGTCTTTATTAATTGCCAATTCTGCACAAACTGTGTCATGGTAATTTGGCTTCAATATTAGAAGCAGGAAGCATATGAAATCTTTCATGACACTTTAATCCTGAAAGGTAGATTGACATAAATTTCCTCATTGTGTTTTAAAATCTAACTAGTGAATTGTAAAACTTTGGAAACTGGTTACTAGGTTGCTTAAATATAATCAGATTATTTCATTTTGTAGCCATATGTTAGAAAAGCGTGCTCTGTGTTAAACAAAAGGCTGTTATGAATCAGGGAGCCAAAATCATGGAAAAACACTTTTATAGGCTAAAAAGAAACATTGTGTAGTTATAGTATCCTCCCAGTACCCCCACCTTTTATTGCTTTCTATAAGCTTGGGTAAAAATGTGTGAAATTTTCTAGCAATTGGCAAAAGGAAATATAGTTGAGAAATAAAAGAGATTTAGCATAGTCTTGTGACTTCTTCATAAGAAGTTTTACTTTGGAGTTTCTGTTATAACTGTGACAGCAGAGAAAAAGGATGCTCATTTGGGTTTAACATCTGTTTCTAATTTTAGCTCCTCTGAACGTAGGGGAGTGTGGCTGGTGGCTCCCCTGATCGCCAGGCTTCCGACTTCCGTGCAAGGAAGAGTGTTGAAAGCTGCTGGGGAAGAGCTGGAAAAGGGGCAGCACTTAGGTTCTTCTTCAAAAAAGGAAAGAGACAGACAAAAACAGAAAAGGTATGGCTGGAAGTGTGTCTCTTCATGTGGGAGTGTAAACAAGAGTTGAGAATATCTTGCACCCTGCAAACATACATGGTCATTGCACCCAGAAGTCACTGAAGTTTAATTTTTAAATGGAGTTGGAAGCATCCTCCATTAGGCAAGCCTCTTTTCCTAAAAGGCTCCAGGTTATAATATTTTAAACAGTTTTTCTCAACTCTGCCTGTGTATCCAAATCACTGCTGAACTTGTTTAAAAATAATGACTACTGAGTCCCACTTCAAACTTACTGAATAAGATCTAGCTAGCCACCTGGTCCCTGTATTTTATTTTTAATTATTTATAACTATTTTTATTATTTAGCTACTTTGTGATAAAATACGTAGAATTATTTATAATTTTGTCACGCTGCATCGTGAAATAGTTACTGACACTTTTCACATTTAGGGCTCTTGTTTTAGTCTAGATAGTAAAACTTCTTAGCTATCAAGTTTAATGTTTTTTTTTATTTTTTATTGAAAAAAATATAGGCTTCAAATAATTGTATTTGAAAACTGACCATATGACTGAGAAAGAGCAAAACCTCACACTAAAGCCAAAGCACAATGAATTTTGCACCCCTGAAGTAAAGAAAAAAGGACAATTATTTCTTCCATCTTTTAAAAAATCCTGAATACATTTAGCTTTCTTGTGCCCTAATTAATAATATTCTTAGTTGTCATTTATTGAGCTCATATGAAATGCCAACCCCAATATAAATCTTTTTATATGCGTCAACTTATTATATTCTCACAGCAATAATTATCCTTTTCACAGATGAGGAGACCAAGGCACTTAAAGACTGAGTAAGTTGCTCAAGGACATAATCTTTTCAAGCTAAGAAATTATAAAGTTGGGGTTCAAACCCAGGTGGTTTGGGCTCAGCCTGGGCTCTTAACTACAGTAAATTTTGGTAGAGATCTAGCATTGTATGTATTTTAGTTTTCATGTGGTGGTTTCATCATCTTTGGCAGAATTAATTAACTAGCCAGAGACTCAGTTTTACTTTTCGAAGTTTATTTGCCAATAGGTGATTGAACTTACATGTCTTACATCCCTCAGGGAAGACAGCTAACATTAGAGTGCCTGAAGATAGTTCTGCCAAAGTCAGTGTCTCTTAGTACAGCTTGTATCAGATGAAACTGACTGAATATTTTGGCCTCAGTCTCATTTTAAGAAAATATTTTTTCCATTGTAGCATTTTGTTTGTCAACACGATCAGTCAGTTCTCTGACAATTGAAGAAATAGTATTAATATGCCAATTTAAAATGGAGTTTTTGCCAAATGCCTTGAAAGCCATTCACAGGTTGCGCTGCGGGATGGGTGGAACTGCACACTAGAGGGCGCCAGCCAGTGCCCTGCTAGTGGAGTCTTCAGACCCACGTCCCTGACCACAGCTCTACAAATACCCCGCGGTTTGGTCTTGAGAAATGTGCTGGGGAAAAAGGCAAAATGAGCCAAGGGAAAAAAAAAAAAAGGGCACAACATACATATAGGCCTATTTCCTGGGCTCTAAAATAAGAGTTGGTATGAGAGAAATTATTCATTCTTACATTTTATTCTGTGTGTAAATTGATATTCCTTCTATTATGTATTTTAAAATTCTGCTTATTGGTATAAAATGCGAATTCCTCATCTCCTCCCAGACACTCTCTCCCTATCCCCCTCCCCCCTGCCACACACATACACTCTCTCTCTCTCTCTCTCACATGCAGTATGAGTTTATTCCCTTTAAGGGAATATAGAGCATATTAAGTTATTTGGAAGCATTACAGAGACTTTCAATCATAGTCATGGAAATATAATTTAACTTTTTCTTAAGAGTAAAATAAATTAGAGCAAATAACCTGAGGGGAGGGAATTAGTGTTGCAACAGGAAGTCATCAATTCTATCTAAACTAAATATATTATTACTTCCTTTGTAGTATGTCTCTTTTGAGTCAACAACCGTTCCTCTCACTGGTACTTACCTGCCTTAAGGGACAAGATGAACAACGGGAAGGCCTCCTAACATCTCTTCAGAATCAAGTTAATCAGGTAAAGTATAGCATAACAGTAAGGCAGGGAAGTTTCTTTCTAATGGCATTAATTTGTTTTCCTTTCACATACTGAGATTAAACTAATAAGGGCGCAGCATGTTTTGATTAGATACTGGGAGAGACATCCCAGGCCCTGTTCTTTTACCTGGCGTTCAGGTCAACACAAGATTGGTAATTTTACCATATTAATTACGCATGCAATAACTGTCTATAGACTTAAACAAAAATGTCCATATTACATAAAATTTAAAATGGCTGCTCCTCCCCTGATTGCCCCCTGGGAGAGCACCTGGAGAAACCTGTTTGCGTGTGGTTGGCAGCAAGACCGAGGCCGCTGAGCGCAGCTCCTCCGGCTGCGGTTGGTCTTCCACACATCGAGCAGGGGCTGGGCTTGAGCGCTGTAGGTTCAGAAGCGCAGTTTTATTTGCCTGCCACAGCCAGATAGATGCCAGCCCAAGTACACGTGATGCTCATTTATAAAACAGAAGGTGTATTAGTTCATTTACCAAGAATTTAGACTTTGCCTTTTCACCAAACAGAATTCTCTTGGCCACTATTTGGGACACTTACATTCTATGTACTGCAAGGAAACTGAGTGACTACCTTAGAAATTGGAGAGCGTGGGCTCAGACAAAGTAGATGGAGTGGTCATGGGGGCTGTTTTACCCTGCTGTAGAGCCTAATGGATCTCTCCTTGTGGCACTGTGCTTTTCTAGAGCCTGACCTCATGCCTTTCCCTTGAATGGTACTGGATGGATATGGATAAGGACATTTAATCCTTTCCAGGCCCCTTGTCACCACCCACATTTTGGATATGAGCAATCTAATGCTCCAAATATTTCTTATTCCTAGAATAAAAATTCAAAGTCCGGGCGTACAGGGGCATACTTGATTTGGGTTTTGTTCCCTCTTATACCTCATTTCCTATCAGTCCTCACTTTGCTCACTGTGCTCTTGTGAAATTGGCCATGTCACTGTTCCTTTGCATCTTTTCTTCCCTTTACCTGGGAGTCTTTCCTTGAGAGATTAGCATGGCATGCTCCCTCATGTCTTTCAGGTCCCTGCTCAGATGTCATCTCCTTAGGGAGGCTGTCTCTGTCACCTTCTAGAATGGGACCACTGCCATTCCCTGTCCCTTCCAATTATCACACTTGACTTATTTTTTCTGCTGTTTTTTGTGCTGCTAGAATAGAATGTAAGCTCCATAAAAGCTCCTGTCTTCTATTAACTGCCTTGCATCCTTCATTCAGACTTGGGAGAGGTCCATATTTTACATGAGATTTGAGAAGTACTCTCACCACGTAATATATTTACAGGTCATCTGTTGGATTGGGTTACTTCTGCATATGACTCATTTTGGCTCTTTTAAGATGATTCTCATTAGCGACCACATTTCAAAACATGAAAGTTTGGTTGTTTTTTTGTTCATGTCATCAGATTCTGGGGTGTCGCCCATTTCTGGTTTGCTTTTCCACAAGCACCCCAGCACGAGTCTGAGTCAGTGAGGAAGGGTGACTCTCTATAAATTGATATTCCACTTGGCTGCTATCCAAGATGCCATATTTTTCAAAATAGTACAAACTCCCTTCAACCAGGGAAGACAAATCTATAAGATAGTAAGTCTCCTCGTCAATATAGCATCAAAATAATACATTTTCTTGGGCTTAAAACATGTTCCTGAAAATATAATACAGGAGAGATTGGCATTGTAATTCTGTCTCTTCAGGACCTATGTTCATAAGACCAGTAGAGTAATATATTTTAAAAATAAACCTTTATTTTAGTTAATGTTTAACTTAATATCACTTAAAGCATTTTCCCAAGCTTAGTAATAGGGTACATAATTAGATGGAAAATTTTTCTCCCACCTAGAAATTCAAATGAGCAAAGAAATGATCAGACTTCTGTCTGCATGGAAGAAGACAGGGGAAAAACACAAATTTTTGAAGAGTGTCTTAATATTTTATTTTAGCTTTAGTTGTTAATTTATTAAAGCAAAGAGGTCGCTTTTGGTTGTCGGTAAAAAGTTCACTTTAACCTCAAATAAGAGAAAACTCCAATTTCAACAGAGAAAACCATTTCTTTCTCTCTTTACATATAATCTTAGATTTTAAGTAACTGGAGAGAGGAACGATACCAAGATGATATAAAAGCACGGCAGATGATGCATGAGGCATTGCAACTCCGCCTAAATTTGGTAAGAGGCATTTCTAGTGTTTTCCCTCCATTATACTTATCTAAATGTGAAAATAACTCCAGCTTCCCATTCCCACTATGTGCAAAGTGAGGCCTTGCACTGTTGGCTCTTTATAACTACTTCCCTGTTTCTCAGGCATTCTGTTTTCCTTCCTGTCTCATCTGACTTCCTAGGCAGAAGTATTTTAGGCATTGATCTGCCCTTTCCCTGCCCTTCGCCTCCTTCCATCTCAGTGAATCTCACCTTCTCTTCAGTTTGTGCTAAGCATAGTTCTGAGAGGACTCCCATTTTGAGATGTTTATTAGCTTTTCTTATATATTTAAAAAACATAAAATTGCCCTTTAAGTAAAAACTTTGTCAAACTTTCCATCAAATTGAGCATTTACAAACACATTCCACAGTGAGATTTGACAGAAATTTAAAAAGTCTCACCACATTTGAAGTTTTCTTTTCTCATCGGACAAGCCCCAAATTAATTTTACTCTGAAGGATGGCTTGCCTGAACTTTTGGCTTATTTTTTTTAGCCTGATTGCCGCATATTATCTGGTAGGTCTGTGGGCCAAGCCTACCGCTCATCATTACTTCTGCATTACTGAATATTTCCAAATATTTATGATAGGTTCAAATTGGAGCTGTATTTAGTTGGTTTACATCGGTTTAATTTGACTAAATTTTCATCATAAAACTGGACATCCTGAAAATTTAAGAACAAAAGAAAAGCTGCCACTGATAATATGATTTATATTGATAATCTGCCCATGTCTTGGCATCAAGCTCTTAGCCAACCCCCCTTTTTTCTTTTGTTTTTTGTTTGTTTATTTGTTTGTTTTTATTTTCTTAGCCCTTTT